>CM021109.1:247293999-247399715 GCA_007115665.2 Sequoiadendron giganteum
TAGTATGTGATATCTCCTCTCCTGATTGATAATTATGGGGCACTCCCCCATTGTTAGGCCTAGTATTCCACTGCCTATTGTTGTTATTGAACTTTTGGTTACAGGAATTCTTATTCTAAAAGTTTTGGTTGGTGTTCTGATTGCCATTCTAATTGGAGTAATTTTCTTGATTGTTGTAACCTCCCTAGTTCTGAAAATTCTGATTTTGGTTGTGGGGAGGGTTTTGCCTAAGCTGTGCCATGTCATTAGACATTTGAGATAGATTCTTCTTGAGAGTTTCTAGCTCACTAGTCATTTGAACAGTTTTCTCATTTTGCACATTCTGCACTATGGATGGGGAATGAACATGGGTTGATCCTCCCACTTGTTGTTGTTGATTTTGAGGTTTTTGGGAAGAATCTTGTATGCCATTGCCAAAAAAGGGCATGGTAGGTTGAGCTTATAACTCAGACATAGGTCCATATTAGGAGTAAGACATCCTTGGGACAGTGTTGTACAATGGTAGGTTAGGCATCTGATAATTCATGGGAGGGAGAGCTGCTTCTAAACCTCTTGATTGCAAACTTATCTGCTATTGCAATTTGATAGCTATATGATAAACCTTAGATAAGGAGTCAATCTCATTGGCCTGATAATTTCTCTGTAAGAATAATCCAATCAAAGGTTCCATAGCTCTTAAATATGCCTAAATGGCAATATTCTCGGCTACTAAGTAAGGATCTTGCAACCTACGAAACATACTTTGGAATCTAGTGTTGAATAGAGGTAGTGGCTCATGATGTTCCTTCCTTATGGTGGAAAACTAGTGATACAAGATGGTAGGGTCTACATAAACCCAAAATTGATTAATGAATGCATTTTCTAAATCTGTCCAACCCAGGATAGATCCCCGGGGCAGATTTAAATACCAATTATATGCCATATCCCCCAAACAATAAGGAAACAATCTACATACCACATCTTGATGAGCAACTTGAGCATGTGTACAAGCATCTTTGAATTATTTTAGATGCTCCTCATCACTTCTTGATTCACCATGCATGTACTTGGGACAAAATTTTTTTGGGTTCTTTGATAAATCATGGATTCCTCCTGGAATAGTCCCTAATGGAGAGGGGTTATTCACAAAATAAGCCATGGGTAGGATTGGTTGAGCAGGTGGTGATATAGGTATAATTGGTGGTGATACTAGCCTAACAGGTGGTGGCTATACTGGCCGAGCTAGTGGTGGTGATGTAGGTTCAACTGGTGGTAGTGTAGGTGGATTTGGTTGAAATCCAAGTGGAGTAAGTGATGGTTCTAATGTAGGTATCAATATTCTATGAGCATGGGGTCTAGGTCTAACTGGGGTTTGGAATTCTTGTAATGGTTCAGGATTAGTAGAGGATTAGAGAATCCTCCCATATTTCTCTGGTGAAAATGACCCAATGCGAGCCAACTTGTTCCTTCATGCCCTCCTTCTAGCGCCATATCTATTGATGGTGAAAATGACACAAACAACGTTAAACAAAATATCTCTACTCTATTTCTCTTGAAAAAGAAAGAAAACATATAGTAGCCTAAATCCCAAGGTCCTGGTAGTTGGTTCTCAACTATTTGGTGTCACTTAATTAGTCCATGCAATAGTAATATTCAAGGGGCCTTTGCTGGTAATAAGGAGCGCAAGCAATGACTTATTCATCAAACTGTCTTTAATGAAAAGGGGGTTTTTAAATAAAAGAAAAAGATAGATCATGGCGTACATCAGTAAACATGAATAAAACTTATCTAATATATGGACATATATATTCAACAATGAATGTTCTTCCAGCAGATCAAGAAAACCATAGCATGATACAATTTACAGAATAGTCCATACTATTGCATGCATCTAAGGTGCTTATTTTAACATCAAAATCACACATCATAAATATTTCAAAGACAAAAGAACACACTCTCATTTGTTTCCAAGACCATAGATCAACAAACTTTCAATAAAATCAATTCATAGATAATCTAATGAAATACTCTTTAAATCTAGTTACTTCGAATGATTTTCATCACATAAGAAACACTCATGCTCCATCACAATCACTGGCATACAAATAGACTATAATTCATCAACCTTATCCAATAAAACTCACTTCCAACACCATATTGTGTAAAAACTTATAATTATATTCAACTGTAAATAAAGTAACAAAGTATCTCTGTAAAAACTATGAAAATTCTATCTCCTACTATCAGGTGGCCAATTTTATTCTCATCAGCTGACCTTTACAATATGATACCTCATAGGTATTTATAGATATACAAAATCCGAAGTCCCTTCTATCTTAGGTCGATCCACCTTTTCAGGAATTAAAGTCCTCTTGGAAACTTAGATCAATTTGATCTCTAGTTCCCACCTTGATCATTCAATTAAACTAGAGAGAAGAATAGAGAGGAGAAAAGAAAGCCATGCACCCAGAAACTGCCAGTTATGCATGTAGAGGAGAAAAAGAAAACCGTGCATGCATGAGGTTATCAATTATGCATGCAAAGCCTGCTCTATAATGTATTCATCATAACTAGAGAAGACTTGTTGAAGCATGTCCAAATCCGGCCCATCAACCCAGCTGTCTTCAAACTTGATCCTCTCTAATTCCGCAACAAAAAATCCTCTCATGTCCTTTTGATTTTTTAACTCCCTCTTAGCTGCCCTTATCTCTTCTTTAATATCCATTAACCGATCTAACAACAGATCTTCTCCATCATCTCCTTTTTGCATGACCTCTTTAAACCTATCATCCGATTTCTCCTTTATTTGGCTCAAAGGTAGGCCCTCTTTTACCAATATATTAACATTTACTATGAAAAAAATAACCGACTCTAACTCTTCAAACTGTTCATTCAGATCCTTGACATAATCTTGAACTTCATTTTTATGCTTGTATAAAAAGTTAGACCTAAACCGAAGTATGTTGGAAGTCTTTTCCAAGAAATTTTTATTGTCCTCTTCAAGTATTGACTGTTCTAGAAGAGTGGACTTTGGTAATTTACTAACCTCCTTCAGCCTCTGACTATATCCTCTATACTCCTCCTCCTATTCCCCCAATACTTTGACATACTAGTTCATTTCCTCTATTAACTCCTCTATCATTTTGTGAACCTCAAAATTGTTTTCCAAAACCTCACTTATTTCCTGATTTATCTTATCAGTCCACCTATCCAACATCTCTTCCTTACTCCTTACCTGTACCAAATCATCCACCTCATTCTTACTAAGAAAAATTGGTGTTTCAATGGTGGCAATTTGCTGTGACCTCAGAGTAGAAACACTCTTCAAGAAAGTATGCAACTGATCCAACTAAGCCTTAAGCTCATCCTTTCTTTGCTTATCTTTCATCATTCTTGATTTAGTGGATGAAGCTACCACATCTATTAAATTCATCTATTGATCTGTTGTGGGTCTTCCCAAGTTAACAGTGCCCAACTGGTAATCAGTCAATTGCATGTCTCCTACATCCTTGTCCATCATTGGTATGGCACATTCAACAACAATTTATCCTTTGTCGGTGAGCCTAGTGGAATGTAGGATTTTGGCCTTCTTCTTGGGCCTTTCCTTGTCAATTTCTTTCATCATATCATCCCAATTGAGAGGCTGTGAAGGTTTCACTGATCTCTTCTGAAGATCCAATTTTAACCAAGTGTGATCACTTGGAGTAGTGGTCATTATAGTTGAAGAAGAAGCAATAGTAGTAGTAGAGGGCTATGGCATATTTACATTAGGTTGAGAATCAATTCGTTGTACCTCTTGTTATTCTTGGTCCACATTTTTCCGAGCAAGCTTTTCAACTTCCTCCCTGTCTTTCTGTTCTTGTATCCTCTTGTCTTCTTCTTCCTTTTTCAACTTTTCTTCTTCTAATCTCTTCTTCTCGAGTTCCTGGTTTCTCTCTTCCTTCAGTGCCTTAAGTTTATTTTCATCTTCCTTTTCTTTCTATAGCTGCTTGATCAACTCCTCGACATCTTTCTCTTTTTGCACACATTCTGCTTCCTCTTTCTCTTTATAGGCCTCTTTAGCAAGCTTCAATTTGGCCACAAGAACTTCTCTTTCCCATCATTGCTTTTCCTTTTCTTCCTCCAAATCATGAATTTTTTGTATTAAATCCAACATATCATTTTCTTCTTTGATCTTGAGCTCCTGCTCCTTTTGCCTTTGCTGCTTTTCTATTTCATCAGCTCTTCATTTGGCTTCTACTTGTTGTTGCTAGAGTAAGACATCAGCTTGTGCCTTAGCATCAATTGCCTTTTTCTTGTCCATCACCTTTGCATGTGGTTGAGCATTCGAAGCCTTCTTTGCCTCCTCAAATAGGGCCCATTGATCTTCCTCAATCAAAACATGCTCAATTTCCTCCTCTAAAGGTGTCTTTTCTTGTGCATCTTTCTCTGATAAGGTCTCATCAGAGTCTGTTTCCACCTCATGGATCTCTTGCTTCTTCTCTTTTCCCTTTAATGCTTCAGCTATACCATGAAGAGTTCCTTAAGGCATCTTTCTGCTTGGTTTCTCTATAAGAGGGACTTGAGTAGATGACTCACCTATTGCTGACGTGGAAACCACCGGTCCTGTTTGGGCATCTCCCTCTTGTAATCCAGGCAACTCTTGGGTAGAGGCTCCAAGTTCGATCTCTTCAATGTCCGAAGGGAAGAATTCCAAGGGATCCATTGAAGGTAGTTTCCTCCTAATTATTTTAGATCTTTTCTCCTTCTTAGGAGCTGGTCGCTGAGGAGTTTTGGTTCTTAGGACAGCCCAGAGGATACTTCTATACAAGACTGGCCTCCCTATTTTTTTGATATCAATAGTCTCCTCAACATCCCAGTCCACTGGATCCAAACTTTTGGTGCCAATATTTAATGCCTTATATGATGGGTCTAACACAACTCCATCATCTACTAATGTATCAGGGATGTCATCTTTGATCGCAATTTCTACCATGAGCGAGACGGGCAACCTCTCATAATTCCTTTTGTTGAGGTCATACTCATCTTGAAGTTAACTCCAAAAATCCTCTAACAGGTTGAAATGTTTTATAAAAAACTGAAGGAAACAAGGCATTCATTTTCTTCCTTGGGTCAAAGTGCTTTTGAGTAGTGTACAAACCTAGCTTCAAATGTATCAATTCACTACAAACTACCTTAGCTCCCACAAGATGTTAGTAGCCGTATTCACCCAATTGCATGGGAAACTTATGACACCCTATTTTGTGCTTCAATCCAAATCGGGCATTGACCCCCAGAGTTTGATATACAAATTCCATTAGAACCATCCTGTTGCTACAACATCTTGGAAGTAAGTGGGGATGACCTTCAAACCCACCCAGTCTAAAATAAGTGAACTTGGGGTATTGGATATACCAACATCCTAATTTTGTGATAAAGGCCATAGCTTCTTGGCTCAATCTATATCCCGCATCTCCATTAAGCTGGTTAATGATTACATACAAGAATGCATCATTAACCCTTCTAAATTGTGTTTCAGATACTTGTAGAGATAGCTGATCATAATGATCCCATACTTTCCTTTGTCCCTCAGCTTCTCCCAATATTCCCAGTCTATTCAAACCTAGAAAGATGCCTCCTCTAGCTGCTGCATAGACAACATAAGAAGTCATAAAGAAGCTCTTAGTTTCTCTTATTCTAGTTAACTAGTCATGAATAGCATCATAGACAATCATTGGCCAATCAAACTGTTGGGTTCCATTAAAGATTGTCCGAATAAAGGGAAACATCCTCTCCTTGAAATGAAATGAAACCCTCTCCCCAAAGGCTCTAGACAACATCATTATCAACTATGATAATTCTTTGTAGAATTCTGTCCTCTTTGGTTGATCATGAAGCTTGGTTAGAGACTTCTTCTCTGTCCTCAACCACTTCTTGTTCAAGTGAGCTTCGTTGGCCTCCTTGTGTTTGCTATATATCTCTAGAGCTTTTGCCTCCTTTAGCTGTACCAGGCTCTTTGGATCTGGGACACTAAACATGTGTTGAAACATTTGAGGAGTTAGATCAATGATAACATTGTCTTGTGAATCCATACATTGCCTAGTGGCCGAATTGTAAGCTCTTGTTGATGTCATAATCAACTTTAGGAATTGGATAGAGAAAGGAAATAAGGTGATGTGAGACAAGCCAGAATCAACTATTCTTTGAGTTCTCCCTATTATATCCTCAACGAATGTTTCCGAATACAACTCCCCAAAATTGTATGAGCCTAGATTGGTGTCAGTTATATCAGACCAATCTAATTCCACTTTGTTTGTAGTGACAATAAGACCCCTATGATTATACCTCAAAGTATAAGGTAGCTGCTTCGGCTTAATCTTCTTAGGCTTAGTTGCTGCCTTTGATGTTTCTACAGGCTGATTCCTTTGGGAAGCTTCTCCTGATACTCCTAACATTCTTTAGCTTTCTTGCAACAAAACCTCTAATTAGATCCTTGAATAAACATCACAAAATATGCTTTAAAACCTTACCCTTTATATAGACAGTGAAGGCGGAACCAAGCATAAAAACCTTCTAAAGAACCTCCTTTAAAACACTGTCGGGCTCAAATCCAAAACCGTTATTAAGATTACAGTAATAACAAGTGGGACCGGAGTAAGAACTAGAATGGTAACCGGAACCGAAATTGGAATGGAAACTGATTTGGTTTCTTTTAGATTTTCTAATTTCATATTCAGTTTCGATTCTGGTTCCGACCAGGTTATCATTATTTTGAAAGAAAGCTTCTTACAATAAATGGAGTTGGAAACAGGATGAAAATGGAATCAATACTTATTGGAAAACATAGTTCAAGGTCTAGATTGATTCTGATCGCGTTTCCACCTATAATGACCATGACATCATAAGTGATTTTAATAGTTTGATAAATAACTTCATGATTTAAGGACTAGGTCATATCAACATGAAAGGGGCTTAAACATAACCTAATAAGACCATCCCCATATTACCGAAAGGTGACTGTACCTTTTAGGGCATCATATTTAAATTAAAAACACAAACACAAAAATTCATCAAACCTTAAACTAAAAACCCTCGATATATAATTACTAGGGAACAAACTTAACCGTATTTAAATTAACCAAACCAAATGTGAATTAGATTCCTAAGTAAAAACAACCAGTTACCAAACCCTACTCATTGTAAAAACCATAATTAACCTATGTAAAAAGTAGGGCAACACGATGCAGTCATGACTAAAATGTGAAAACGAACGTGTTGAAAAAAAATAGACGAGAAACAACCAGAAAAGTCAAATGAAAACAAGAAAACTTAAACAAAAGAGAAAAAAACTGAAACACATAAACTTATGAATTTGTGAAGTTGCCCAAAGCCAATCAATCCAAAACGAACAAAAATGGAAAATGCGAAAAATAAAAAAGAAGAACAAGAATAGAAAACCCTACCTCGAACGCAAATAAATATGCTAACTTCCAAAAGCAATCCATACACAACTATCTCTCTTTCAATTGATTCACTTGCACAAAAGCTTCACTGCAACTCTGGTTCAATCTTCTATCTCTTAACAATAATGGTAACAACTATGCGTTAATCCTTAATTAAGGTAAAAAATAAAAGTTTCACGCATGCATGACACCTGTCATTAATGCAATAAATGCAGTAGAGCGGAGTCAAAACTACAAAAGGAATTGGCACATTATTGTTGTGTGACTTCAGTAAAGTCAATGACCAAGAAACAACAGGAGTGGAATCAAAACAAAAGCTGTTCTGAAAACTTGTCTAACTTTCCAACTTGGTTCCCATTCTGGGTCTGGGACTGCTGACATAGAATAAAGGGAAACAAAACATCAAAATAAAACAAAAAGACCGAAACAAGAAAACTTAACATACAAAACCTAGTTGAAAATGAAATACCAAAAAGTGGAGGTGGAGTCAGAATGGGAATGGATTTTGAAACTTCGAATAAAAATAGACTTAACTTCCGCCTCGACTCCGGCTCCAACAAAGACAAAACAAAAAAGTCAAAAGAAAAAATGTCGAGATGGGAATCAGAATGAATTTCGAAAGAAGTTCTTAAAACCTGATTCTGTTCTGGCTTTGGTTCCGATAGAAGAAACCAAAGAAAAACAAAGTGTTGGAAAAGAAAGACTCCAAACTTTGTTTCACAAATGACCAAGGACAAAAACATAAAGGGGGACCCATTTTGACCAAGGCAAAAGATGGGGTGGTTATGCAAGGCATAACACCACCTCCCACAGCTTAAGCACTGCCTTCGAACCCAATGCACCCCCATTCTTGGGTGTTGTCTCATTGACTACTGCCCCTCCACTACAACCTCAGGTCAGTCTAGCATAGCCTCCTCCACCTCCACCTCCCATGGTATGGATAGGTAATAACCCATCTCCCTTATCCTTCAATCTCTACCATGATATGATGAACAACCTGAAGGGATTTTGCACAAAGTTCAATCCTCGGGATCCACAAAGGATAGCAGAGGAACAACTAATGATATTTCAAACAACCTTGAAGGATATGCAGATCATACATGAAGATGTGGCATGCTGACTCTTGCCTTATTCCTTGGGAGAGGAGGCCTTCTATTGGTACATCCACTTGCTGACATGATCCATCAACACATGGGACCTTTTGAAGGATGCTTTCTTGCAAAAGTTCAAGATCCAGGTCAATCCCTCGAAGTTATACCAGCAATTCATGGCAATTCAGAGGGAGATTAATGACCCAATCAACTCTTTTAATGAAAGATTTCACAGGGCCTACATGAGATTGTAGCCGCCCTACGTAGTCGATGATGCTTCTGTCCGCCTAGTGCATTATGCAGCCCTGGACAACCTCACTTCCGCCTTGGTGGAAAGAATGACCCCACCACCTAGGCAGCTAATGGAGGCCTATGTAAAAGTAGTTAAGGAAAGTACAGATTTGGGGCAACACATTGCTGGTCTACTACCGTCATTGGGGCCAGTTGACCATCTGTATCAAGTCCAAGGGATTACCCAGGCTTTGGCACAACGAACACCCCTAATGAATCCAATTTCATAACTCGCTATGGTGCCTCATCCAAGACAACCATTGAATCATATGCCTCTTGTGCCTCAATTCTTGCAAACAGAATAGTAGGAAGTGCATGCTCAACCATCCCAAGTGCTGATGTACCGTCAAGCTTCTGAGTTCCTACCTACCCTTTGTTTTATTTTTTTTGGTGAATCCACTGGGGAGCATTCAAAATTAGCTGGTGGTTTAACCGGTCTTCCTTCATAATTCAACTTTGTAGCCTAACAATGCAGGAAAGGCCCAAATTGATGAGTTAATGAAAATTATCATGAAGATGTCAACCAAGATGACACACTTAAGGAGCTAGAACAACTAGATGCAAGTGTCTCAAAGAAGCATCCAGGCCAACCTCAATTGTGACAACCGCGACAACTCTGACACTCATGATGTCGGTGCCTCTTCTAGATAGAACTGTGAGAGAAATTAGAATTCAGGGTAGAACTTCAACATAAGGCCTTTTCAAAGATAAAATCGAACATGGAAAACGAGGCCAAATAAATGTGGCATTCCCACACCTCTCGATCAGCCTAGCAATAACGAAAAGGACATGAGTGGGGTATACCTGGCCAAGGCTACCTTATCTGGTTGGTGCCACATTCACAAGACAAGATGACATTCCAAATTGGATTATCTGGAGTTCTAGACAACTACCAAAATTTTCTAGATAGAGGTCCAAAATGTCATTGAAAACTCAAGATGTAGAGACATGGTTCTGCTTGAACCATATGATTCCTCAGTGTTGGTGGTCAACTAGGCCCCTTTCCCAAAGGTCAAGAGTAATGTGCCTGAGAAAGAGACTGTTATTGCTTCAAGCAATGACAAGACAAATGAGGTAAGTACCGAAAGTCCTTTGGCTCAGCTTTTCAATTTAGTAGATAATGGCCAATTAGATGAGGAGGAGCTGAGAGAAGATGAAGTTCAAATGTTTCACCAAAGGACTACCCCATATGATCTAAGGAATAGGAAGGTGGGTGGTCAAGTTGGTGGTCCTTTCACTACCTCCAACCCACCTAAAAAATTTAGCACCCCTCCTAACCCAAATGCTAGCAACAACCCAGGATACTCACATGTACATAAAAAGCACTTTAATAGAAATAGACAACAAGGTCAGAACCAAAACCAGCCTGTCGGCCCCTCCCAAAGTACCCCTTGCGATGCCAAAATTGAATAAATGGGGGAATATGTGGTTGAGGAATTCAAAAAGGTCAAGATAAGTTTTTTCTGCCTTTGAATTGCTCAAAGTCCCATTAGTTAGGAATGCCTTCTTCAAAATGATCAATGGGACTGCTTCATCCAAGTCAACCCAAGAAGTATCTGCCAAAGGGTTTCCTTTGATGACTCACAGAGCGAGGCTGTCATCAGATAGGTTTTCAATAAGAAAGCAGACTCACCTTCAAACCAGCAAGCAAATAAATAGCCTACCAAGGAACCAGATCAAGCCCAAACCCAAAACAAAGGCAATGGTAAAGATAAAGGTCAGGTAGCCCAAGTGAAAATCTCTGCGGGACTATTTCAAGGAAAGTTGGAAACCCCTCCCTTCCTGACCACCATTAGAATATTTGGGAAAAAATTGCATAATTGTTTGCTTGACTTAGGAGCCTCCAATAATGTCATGCCCCTATTAGTGTAAAAATCCTTGGGAATAGTTCTGGCTCCCTCCCAATGCAAGGTGATGTAGCTTGATAAAATAGAGATCAACATAGTCGATGAAATCAACAGGATCCCTATGTAAATTGTTGTTCATCCGAGGATACAAAAACCGATTGACATTCAAGTGGCTGATATCCTAGATACCTATGGTATTATCTTGGGAAAGGATTTCACATGGGAACTGAATGTATATGCTACCATAGACCATTCTTACTTATGGCTTCTGTGGAAGGGGTTTCCAAATCAGATCTGTATAGATAGGGAACCACATATAAAATTCATGATTATAGAATACAACACAAATGAGGTGTTATTTGCTAAAATAGAACTAGGGAATTATTTCCCTATGGTGTATTCAGATGAACCAAAATTCTATGAGGAGGAGGCAACCGAGGAAGTCCTCCTTGTGTTATGCAGCCCGCTTGTCAGCTTGTCCCACTTACCTAAGAGCACATAAATTTTGGTTGAATCAGATGATAAGGATTCTTATGAAGATGGAAACCTTGGATTGCTAGAGGGCTTCCAAGATTTCATTGAAAAGTGTGTACAAGATCAGATCAGCTTGGGAGCAAGAATAAATTTTCAAGAACTCTTGTTGCCCAATTGGTGCAAGGTACACAATGTTTCCCATTCAAAGTTCAAGTGTTGCATGTGCTAAATAATAATTGAGCACATTAAAGGATAATTCACCCATAAAAAGGAGGATCAACTGGTACAGATAGATCAAGGCTACACTAGACCTATGCCACCTCCTAAGGTTGCTGAAACTAAGATGCTGTCAGAAGCAAAAATTAGGTTTGTTGGTTCTAAGGTCGAGGATTCTTTGAAGTTTTAGACCCTACGCTTTGAAAGATCCAAATCCAAACAAGGAGTCAGAGATGGCTTCAAATTGATAAGACCCATAGGTAAGTCATATTTTGCTGCCCACCAACTTTAGTTTTATTGCATGAATAATGTGGTAGAATATGAGGCATTAGTCCTTGGCCTCCTAATGACATTAAAGAAAAAGGTCAAGATGTTACAAGTCTTTGGTGACTCAGACTTGGTCATGAAACAAGTAAGAAAACTCTACTCCTTCTATGATCGAAGACTAAACAACTATAGGCATAGGGTATGGGATATGCTAGAGAGCCTAGATGAATTTAACATTCAATTGATCCCACACTCCTAGAATTACACTGCTAATGCTTTGGACTAGGTAGCCAATTCCCTACAAACTTTGTCATTGTTTGGCCTCGAGAGATTCACTATTGAGCTCAACTCTATTCCATTTGTGCTAGACAATGTGGCTAATTTCCAAGTTTTTAATGATGATAAACACATCTTGGATTTTATCACCAGCTCTGATGTGTTTTCTGCCCAAATAATCGATGAAGCTGAGCTTGAAGAGGTTGAGCTAGATATAGAAGGGGTCATCAACCTCAAGACCAAAACCATTCCAAGAGTTATGGTCCAATTAGAGTGCATATTTGATTTGGATCAAATCAAATATCAGGATCAGTAGGTAAAGAAAGACTCCATCAACAACCAGTGTGATTCTGATAATCTCAAAACAATCAAGGAAGCTAAGAATGTGTTCATTGGCAAGAAGTGCACACCAGAGGAAATGAAAGGTATCATTGATGCTTTGCAGAAATACCATGATGTAGTTTCTTGGAGTTATGAGGATTTGGAAACATATTCCACATCAATCACCACAAACACTATTTCTCTTAGACCAAATGTTAAACCATTTCGATAGTGACAACACCCTATCAATGTGCTACTAAAACCAATTATTTATAAAGAGGTACAAAATTTGTTGTTGGCTAGAATCATATTTCCAATTGGACACTCTAAATGGGTAGCCAATCTAGTTCTAATCAGGAAGAAGAATGGTGAAATTAGGTTGTGTGTTAATTTCCACAATTTGAATAGAGCTTTGGAAAAGGACATCTATTTGGTGCCTTCCCTGGATGAGGTATAGCAGGTAGTTAATGGTTCTCAAATGATGTCCTTCCTAGATGGGTATTCCAGGTACAATCAAGTGATGGTGCAGTGTGAGGATAGGTATAAAACAACGTTCACCACCAAGTGGGGAACCTTTGCATACATAAGAATGCCTTTCGGGTTGATCAACACAGGCACCACCTTCCGGCGTGTCATGGACACCATCTTCAAGGACATAATTGGAAAATGTATCATTATCTATATGGATGATCTTACGGTATTTTCAAAGAATAGGGAAATCGTGTCTTTGATCTATGTAAGGTCTTACGGTATTTTCAAAGAATAGGGAAATCGTGTCTCTGATCTATGTAAGGTCTTACAGAGGTGCGGAGAATTTGACATATCCTTGAATCCAAAGAAGCGCATCTTTGGAGTTACATAAGGTAAGCTGCTGGGCATGTTATTTTAGAATGAGGAATCTCCATAGATCTCGAGTGAATCCAGTCTCTTTTGAAGATCCAACTGTCAGGCAGTAAAAAAGAGCTGAAATATTTCTTCGAAATGATAAACTTCATCAGGGAGTTCATCACAGGCTTTGCTGAAATTGTCAAGCCGCTCAACGCGATGCTAAAGAAAGATGCCAAGATCGAGTGGACATCAGAAGTGAAGTAGGCCTTTGAGGAAATAAAAAAGGCAATTGTTGATGCCCTTGTGTTAGTTAGTCCAGATTATCTGAAGCCTTTCTACATTTATTCCTTTGCTTCAGATCACTTGTGCGCCAACATATTAACCCAGAAAGATGATGAGGGGAATGAGCACCCAATTTCCTTCATGAGTGCTCCATTAAAAATGCTAAGGTGAGGTACCACAACATGGAAAAGAAAGAATATACTATTTTTAGAGGAGTTAAGAAATTTAGGAACTACATTCTACGAAACAAGGTATTTTCCATAGTGCCTAACCTGACAGTCAAGACACTGCTGATGCAAAATAAATTGGGAGAAAGAAGGGGAAAATGGGTCACCTTATTACAAGAATATGACATGGAAATCTAGCCAATTAAATTGGTTAGAGGGGAGGAACTCACTCGAACAATAGATGAAGCAAGGCCTGAGCTTACAGTTCAACAATATCAACTTGAGGATGTCTCCCAAGGGGAGTGGTACAGAGATATCGTCTACTATTTGCTGAGCCACATATATATGCCCCTCTTGTAGGGAGTCCAAAAGCATGCCCTTAGGCTGAAGAGGAGTAGTTATATGTTTTAGGGTTCCATACTTTATAAGAAAAATTATGAGGGAGTTTACTTTAGATGCCTGGGTAAGGAAGAAGCAGTGTGTGTGTTGAAAGAGTTTCATGAAAAGTTTGATATTGGCCATGGATCGAGTCCCTCTACTGCTCATCAAAAATTTTGAGCAGGATACTACTAGCCCATAGTGTTCAAAGATGCACACAATCATGTTTCGATGTGCCATGTTTCCAGATCGCTGCAACCAAAGAGAAGACTGTTGTTGTCCCACTACAACCTATCTTGGATGTAAGACCATTCACACAATATGGTCTCGACTTCATCGGTCTGGTAAGCCCACCATTGTCTGCGGGTCATAGGTACATTCTAACAACCTCTAATTATTGTACTAGATGGACATAAGCTATTGCATGTAGGAAATGTACTACATAGGTAGTTATTGATTTCCTCAAAATTTTTATTGTAAATAGTTTCAGTTGCCCCTATGCTCTTGTCTGTAATAATGGTCCCACTTTTTCCTCGTTAAGATTTGCTAGTTGGGACTTTGATCATGGTATTTCCCTTAAATTATCATCCAACTACTAAACCCAAGGAAATGGCCTTTCCAAATAACCCAATAAGAACCTAATCACTGTCGTCAAGAAGTTGCTCGATAGGAATCCGAAGGACTGGCATACCCAACTCAAATTTTTGCTTTGGGTGGATCGTACATGTCATAAGGCTGCCTTGGGAGATTCCTCATTCCACCTCATCTATGACCTTGATCCTGTGTTCTCGATTCACCTAAAAATCCCCACCCTCTAATTCATCAATAGTTTTTATGAAGGGGATCGAAGGGAGGCTCGCTTAGCCGAGCTTCTCCACTTGGAAGAAGTATGAGACCGTGCCATTGAAAATTTTACCAAACATCAAGGTGTAGTCAAAAGATGGCTCGATCGACGAGCCAAAGTAAAGGCCTTTCAAATTTCTGATCTAGTTCTATGAGGGGATAAAGCCCATGAGAAGAAAGGGGGACATGAAAAATTTGACAAGCTATGGCTTGGCCCCTTTCAGATTGCTGAAATCCTGGGGTATAATGCTTTCCATTTAAGGACCTTAACTAGTGAAGACGTCCCATTTCCTATCAATGGGCAACACCTTAACCATTTTTTCCTCCCTTGAGCTATTGCAACTCATCACTTGTAAATATATGTACATAGGCTAGGTTAGGTTTCTCTTGCTTTGCTATTTTTCTGTACTTTTATTTTGCTTGTTCTCTAGCTATTTTGCTTTGTTGAGGGTGTCCTTTGGTCCCGATGTGGTGGTCATGCTTATTTCAACAAAAGGTTCAATCTGGTGCCTGCTCTTGTTTATTCTCTGGATAAGCCTTCATTCCCAACTATCAATTTTTGAACGCTTCTGGGAGTTGGTTTCCTTCTTTGAACTCTGAACTAACCTAGGATTCCATCCTTGTTTGAATCTTTTTACGCTTATCATGGATCATACACAAAAAACACTTTAAATGTTTTCAAAGAATTGTGTGGTAAATACTAGGAAGGTTAAGCAAGTGAAAAATATTAAGTCTACTCCAGTGACCATTGTGGTTCCCAAACCCATTGTGAGCTTCAGTGCTTACACAGTTGAGAAACAAGAAAAGAAAAGTACTGCAAAGAAACATCAAAAGGAAAAGAAAAAAGGAAGTCAAATCATGCAACTAAATGGGTGTACAAATAACTCTACTGGGGCTATGGACACTCGACTTGCAATAGAGCTGTGTTCATGGGGTCACAATGATAACTCCATTAGGGCTATAAATGCCTGACTGGCAACACAACAATGTCCAGGTTACTTTTGGGGTCAGGCAATTTACGTAGCTTGTCCTTGCCTGATAAGTAGTCATTTACATGATTCATGAGGAAAGGAAATGAACTCACCTTGCACACACTTCCATGATGATCTCGTAACATGATTCAACCAAGGATCCCATCCTCAACTTGCTACTTAGTTCATGTTTGGAAATAGGTCCCTAGTCTATGAAACCAAAGATTCTAGGTTCATAATGAATATTTATCCTTAGAATGCAAGGAGTGTTCTCCCAAAAGAGTCACCATTTGTTGTGCCTATAGCACACATTCCCCATTCAGAATAGGGACCTTGTCTTTTCGCTTGTGTCGGCTCATTTTTGCTTCACCTCATTTTGCATGCCCCCTATTTTTAAGTCCAAATTGTCGAGGAACTCTAAAAGAATCATCCTGAGTTGATCATATTTTTCTCCCCCAAAATTTTCAAAGTCCTAAGTCCTCGTGGGATTCTCTTGGTTGTTTTCCTTCAAGTCTTAAAGCTGAAATTATTTGCCTTGTGTGGGATACCCTGTGCGGATTTCCTTGCCACCGATGCTATTCCGAAATGATGGTCTCGGGGTGTCCTCCTGCCTTGTGGGATCCACAGTCACCATTGTCTTTTTTTACTGCCATCATTCCATATGACTAGTTCTTGACCATCATCTGCTGGGCAAACTCCGCTGTCCCCAATGCCGTTTTGAAGTGACCATTCACCAAATTTCTACATCGATGTACGAGCATTCAATAAGGGCATTAAATGCCATAATTTCTATAAATACCTCACTTGAGCTATCATTTTCATAATATTATTTTGCACTAAAGTGTCAAAGCCACTAGCCGTTGCCACCATCGTGCTCACAAAATCCCTTTGCCAATTCGAGCATCGTTCGAGGTTTGTTCATCATCATCTAGTGTGGGAGTCAAAGGTGAGTTCATCATCACTCCTCACCATCTTTGTTTCCTCTAGAATTAAAAATGATTAAAGTGTTTCCTCAATAAAATGGTGAAATCTACTTGAAAAACAACCTCACTACAAAACCTACAAGTTAGAAACCCAAAAAACCTTAGAAAATAATGATCTAGATTACTTTAGAACTAGTTGCCCTCACCATTGTTCTTGAGCACAATGGCCATGCTCTTCAGACCCACATCACCCTCTCAGCCATCCCATTCTTGCATAAATGCTAACTTTTAAAAACATTTTTGACCCCTATTTGGCCCACCTTTGCGTAATACTCCCTCCTCTTGGCCATCCTAAGCCTTGCCAAATTTCACAAGTCCAAGGGTAGACCCTCCAACCTCCCTGAGTCTGCAGATGTGGACCTCTGAATGTAATTCTTGTTTTGGCCCTATCGTCTTGAAATGACTGTCTGATTCCGCTCTCCTGGTGCACGAGTCCCGCCTCTACGGTCAACAAGCTCAAACCTTAAAACTTGACAATGTTCAAAAGGTGTGTCTATCAGCCCTATCGAGTTCGACTATGCAGGCTTCCACCTGCAGATTTCTCATAGGCTCGTTCATTCCAAAAAACCTCCATTACTCATCCTCCCACTGACCAGGTCCCACCCTAGTGACTGTCATTTAAGAAAACTTGTGAAATTCACAAGTTTAAAGAATGACCCTTGGACTCTCTCAAGCTCACAATCGTGGGCCATCGTCCATGGATCTCCATTTGGTGACCATTGTTTCAGATGGTCATTGCATTACGTCCTTCCGTCCATTAGATCCTACAACTCAAAGCGCTGTCTAAAATTCATGAAAGATGATTAAGGCCTGGGCGTGTAGGCGGAGTCCTACGGATTTTTGTTTGCGGGACTCCATTTGGATTTCGTCATTCCAAATGACCTTAAGTCTCCATCTACCCACGTTGTGGAACCTTCCATCCTCCTTGCCACCAGATTATTAAAACATGATCAAATGAAGATGGATGACCAATGCCCCTTTGTGGACCCAACCATGTGGGCCTCCCATGTCAGATTGCCGTCCTATCACTACCATTCCAAATGGCCGACCTCTCGTGTCCTTCCATATCTTTCGGCCCGCATATGTCTTCCATCCTCTAACCTTGCGGGTCCCGTGTTGTGGGACTCCGTTTGTGGGATGTTGCACTTCCAATGTCATTTTAATGACAAAGCCCTCAAAATAGCTGTGAGTCAAGGGAAGTACGCACCCCTGGGCCCGCAGTGCCCAATTTCCTCCAAACGAAAGATGAAGATGATTTTTAGAGGATTTTTATGATCTTTAAAGCATGAATTATCTGATCTAACATTATTTTGAAAAGTCTTGGATAATTTTCCTCACACTATTATGCTTGAATCATTTACTGCTCCTTTGGTTGGAGGATATATGGAACCAACTACTAGATCCTCGAGGGTGACCATAGAGAAAGACAAAGGGAACAATATCGCAAAAACACCTCGAGGCAAAGAGGATAAAGATCAAATGAGGTACAAGTTCCAAGGGGATCCCATCAACTCGAAGGTCACTACAACATGGAAGGAGATCTCATACACTATTGTGGGACACATTGACATCGATGAATTTAAACAAAGGGTCAGGCTCAATCCCACAACCAAGAATGCCAGAAAAATCAAAGCCAGTGGATTGGCCAAGGCTGTTGGATTCCCACCAGCTCATGTAGCCCCTGAACTTGTGATGGCCTACAGGGAGGCATACCAAGAAGAAACCAAAACAATAGTTTACAGAGATGGGAACATATTGGCTAACTTGTCCACCAAATCAATAGGGAGGACCTTTCAGATCCATACCTTCAACAAAATGGAGAAAATACCTAAGGAATATGGTAAACAAATGTGGCACGCTAATCCCCTTAAATGCTAGAAGTTGATCAATCAATCTTGGTTGAAGGAGAAGAGGGGTAGTGCTAATAAGGTGCTCCAGGAGCTCTTCTAAAGTGACTTCTATGAAGATTTCCATGACTTTGTAACCCTCTTGAGCAGAGTTATGGGCCTTTCTACCATGGCTTTATGACGTTGTATCTTGTCTACTTTCTTGTCGATCATGCCTAGTAAAGGGAATTATTTGTGGCATGAAATCCAACTCTAGAAAGGGAACTAAAGATGTATGATAAGTACCCTCAACTTTAGTTAAAAAATTTCAAGAGGGAATACTTCAGGGTCAACGAAACCTTCATAGGCTACATCATAAAAATTCTTGGGGGTGATCTCGAAAGGAGGGTCTCACATAGTGAAAATGCCTTCATCCATCGGTTTGGATTTCTATTTATACAGTTTCCAAAATTTACCCTCATCTGAGCCGACGGTTTTTTTGCTAAACCATACAAGATTCCCTGGTACCCAAATGGTCGGATAGTATTGCTCAAACTCTCATGATAGCTACAATGAGCACACACCCTCCTGAGTGACAAGCATCAATTGGGGATTCCTTATCCCCTTTCCGTCGGCCAAAGAATGTATGAGTTCCATACCTCCCAATGTGCATAATATTTTGATAAGGAGCTGAATGAATATAGCTTGAAGTTTCACACTGCTCATCCATGGATGGATCCATATGGAAAGATGAAGAAAATGGCTAGATTGGAATATTTCCACCTACACAATGTTGAATAATTTTGGGATAATTGCAAGGATAACAAGGAGGTGCGTATGTGGAAGTACATGCGCATGACAACCTACTTCGTCAAGGTGGTTAAACTGTTTCCTTTACTAGAGAAAGTGGTCGAAGAAGAGGGCATGGTGGTGGACCCAAGGTATGACCCTGTGGCCAACTTGTTGTTGCCATTAATATACTAGAATGAAGAGGAGGTCAATGACCTCGACATAATTACAAAGCCTATTGAGGCAAGAAACGGATAATGGATTGATGGGAAAATTCCCCAATTAAAGTAGAAAGGAGTAACCTTGAAATACGGGGAGCTTGAAGAGTCAATGGAGGGTGAAATCAACAGTTCTTATGATGTCACCTTGATAGGAGGGACCTCAACATCTCCCCCAAACAAACGATCAAAGAAGAGAAAAGAGGTTGCTGGGCATCAACCTAAATCTAAAGAGTCTTTAGGGAAGGCTCCGAAGGTTGGAACTTCAAAGAATTCAAAGAGGTTGGGTAGTTTCATAGGGATGCCCATTATCCAAGAGGACTCGCTTCATGAGGGAGAAGAGCAACCAAAGTCCCCACCTATTACACTTGTTGTCCCAACTGCAACAACTGCCACTATTGTTACTCCCCCGCCTATCTCACAGGTAGTGGTTGCCACCTCTTCGCCCGTGGTGGACATTCCAATCCACCTTGCCTCCATCTCTCCTTTGGCCCAAGTGATAACTATGGATTCCTCATCTTCCACTACTTCCCCACTCTCTTCCTCATCCATGTCTACCACATTGTCTCTTCCCTAGGCCACTATAACAACGACAATCCCCACTCTCATCCTCCCAGAAGATTTCACTAAATACATGCAAAACATGCCCTCTGAGCTCTTTGGAATGTTTGCAAACCCCGTAGTGCAGGTCACTTTAGCTCATGCCATAATTGGTCTCCCTATCCATCCTCCTCCTATAGAACCTCCTACAGTGGAGGTGACAATGAAAATTTCCAAAGAATTGGACATGCAACAAAAGGAATTAGCCAAGAGACTAGAGGAAGAAGTGGATGATTATCATGAGCATCCTCCACATCAGCATCTAGTAATTGATTAGGTCACCCACAAAGAAGAGGAAACAAAATCCTTCAAGGAAGACGATGATGAGATGAAGTATATCATGGAAACCTTTGATCCTGACATCGAGGAGGAGTTGGATCGACATCTCAAAGATGTTGAGGAGGAAGAAGCTAAAAAATAGCCTGTTATTGAAGAGAAGGGTGTTGATACAAAAATGAAGGACACTGAACCTCCAACAGGGGAAAAAGATGAAGGCCCCAAACACGAGGGAGAGATTCCCCTTCCTGGAGAACAAGAAGAAAAGAAAGAAGAGGACAAGCTTGAGGAAGAGGTTGAACTAAGAAGAAGCCCAATAGAACACTGTGAAGAGTATGAACATGAGGAAGAAGAAGAAAAAAATTCCAAATGAGAAGACAGCCCCAAGGAGCACATGGCAACTAAGTCCCCGAAGAAGGTGACTATGCTTATTTTGGACTCAAATGAAGAAGAAGGGTACAATCCAGAACAAGAGACCTCAGGTGACAAAACGTTGCAAATCCAACATGCCCGTGAAGAGGGAGGTGATCACGAATCACCAAAAAGGGAAGCTCAAATACTTGAATGGCTTGAGAAGCAACTAGAAAAGAAAACCCCAACCCCAATGGTTCCAAAGGCAAGGCTGGAATCCATCTTGGCTTGAGCCCAAATCAACACCAAGAAGAAAAAGAAGCCGGAGGTCAGATCTCAGCTAACCATGGATGCATCCAGATCGAGAATGGTACAAATTTCCACCCCGGTAATGGGTGAGGAAGGGGTCAGCTACAATGTCTCTACCATTGACTTTGAGAGAGAAAAACATTTACCATCTTCAGGGATCCATCGACACCATTGTGCACCAAATGAATAAGGATAAGACCTCTAAGGAGGAATTAAAAGCATAGGTGGTAAATCTCACATCATATATTCAACAATGGTTTTCAATCGAGGAGCTACCTTCCACATTAACGACTTCCCCACTGCTATTATTAGAGGATCATATCAACATGCTTGAAAAGAGAATGAGTTGGACCAAAGCTATTGAATATTGGTTCAGGTAGGTCCTCTACAATGAAAACATGGGCATTGGACGTGTTGTTAGGACATAAAATAAATTATTGGAAGTGCAGAATTATCTTGGGGAAATAAGGAAAATCTGTACTAACTTTCCAGAGGTATATAGGATTACATATCCTAAAATTGAGGCAATCCTCAAGATGCCCGAGAAAACGGTGAAGAAAGAGCTTGCTCTGGGAGAGGGTGATTTCTAGCTTGTGGAGAACTTGAAGTTGGGCCTCAATCATAGGAAATAAATCTTAGAGCGGGTTCTCCATGAAGTGGAGCAAGATATTGATTGGGTCAAGGAGATTGGAATGACATGTGAAGAATACCTTAAGTTAATGACATATTTTGACATGCCTATTGTGGAGATGGATCCAGAAAAGATAAGACCCTACTTCGATAAGAAGATGAAAAGTGGAACCACGGGCGAGCTCACAATGGATTTCATTTTTTTTGTTGCTCGTTCCTTTGCCCAGTCAAAACAAGTACTACAAAATATAGCCAAATGTGACAAATATTGGGACAAGCTAACCCATCGATCTAAAGAATTGAACTTCCAAGTACTTCAATTCGACATTTTAGAATGGGAAAAGCTTCATCGTTTGATCAGGAAATTTGTGGAATATGCTACATTACAAAAGGAGGCTGGAAATCCTGTTATAGATGATGAGTTTCCTACTTTGTAGTTGCAGCCAAAAAGGAAACAACAATTTGCTAAAGGAAAAAAGAGCTACATTGCTGTCACAAGAAGAGAAAATAAGAATAAGACAAAGTTGTATTTTAAATTCCTATATATTTGCGGGTAGATGAAACCCTAATATAAAATGAATCTGGGCCACACAATGAAATTAAATCTTGGCCATTCATTTCACTTTTTGAAAACTATAAATAGGGGGTCTCCTCTCATTTTCAAGAGAGGGGTGAGTTGTTGTAAAGAAATGTTGTTGTAATATTAATAAAAATTCATTGAATTTTATGGATTCTTGAGTTCCTTTGCATGTTTCATTGATTCTTCTCTTAGTTAGTGAATTTGAGTTTATTTAATTTTCTATTTTTGGTATTTAAGTTTTCTTTAGTAGATTAGTTAAATGATGTCCATTGATGCTGGAGATTGCTAGGGTGTTGACCTCTTCTTAGTTCATACTTTTGGCTACATATTGATGATATACAACTATGTAAAGTTAGTCTGAACTTTATGTTATTGATGCACTTAAAACTCTTCTCTTTATTCATGTTTACGGTGAATGAAAAGATGAAATTTGTAGTCCCTAGAAGATTGCACTAGTTTCATGATATTGTAGGCTTTCTTGGTTAAGTGGAACTAAGTATTGGGAAGGCTGGCCCACTGTAGCAATCTCCATTGTCACTGTTCATTGCTAGTTTCAGATCTAGGAACCTCTTTGCTTCCCTATCTCTTTTTCCTATTTTTATAGTGACTTTGAAGAAGGTTCATTGCACATTGTAAAGCCAAATTTGAAGCTGAAATAGGAGTTATAGACTATTATTCGAACCTACAACAAATGTGCAACAGACTTCCCATCTTGAAACTCCATCAAATGAACTAATTACTCCCAGCTTAACTCATGTAAGTCTACCCTTTGATTACTAGAAAGATCTCATCTAAAACAAATGAGACATTCCATGCAAGTCATGACCTGACATCCGAGAGACCTTGGGATAATTTTCTGCAACTTGTTATAGGAAGTTGTATTTCAAGAGAGTAATGCACTTATACATTACCTATGTTGAGAAGGTGCAAAAAAACTCATCAACACAACTATCACAAGGAAATGAGTAAAAGAACCAAATGTTAATGAATCACAAGTTGATAGTGATCCACATAAGGATCAAATTGTTTCAGTATCTTCTTTAAGGCACAACATTCATCGGTAAGATGCTCAAGTGTTCTATGATATGCTCAATAAGACATATTTGTACTCTTTCCTATTTTATCTTCTTTCTCACGGATAGGTGGTAACGTGATAAGCCCTAGGTTGAGAAGTGTTTGTAAGGTCCATTCAGTTTTGGTTATAGTATATAATTTTTTTAGCTTCTTAAGTTTATAAAGCTTGCGTTTCTCACTTGATTGATCAACTGTTTGATGTGAAGGTGGAGGATCTTGATAAAATAATCCCTTGGTGTCTTCTGATGGTGTTTTCTCCAAAAGGGAATGGACTTCATGTTCATTAATGTCACATCCTTTCTTTTTTAAGATCCTAAAGCCTTGTCCATAAGTTTGTTCCAAGTCAATGGGTGTGTTTGTAATCTTATGCTCATATGAAGGAGGGTTGGTTGATGTGCTTCCTTTGTTATTTTTATTGATAGGTTTCTCCATGCATGTTTTTTGAGGTATGCCTTGTGGTTCAGTTTCAGGATGTGTGTGCATGTTGTCTACTCATTCCTAAAAGGAATATGAAAGAAGACAACTCAAAATTTATGAAGTCTCCAAACTCTACTCATGTGTCTCCATGCCGATGAGAAAAGATGGCACTACCAAGGTAGGTGTTGTAGGCCACATTGATGAAGATGATCATCCAAAATCTAGTAAAGATGAATGTAGAACATGATACAAAGATAAAAGTGGTCCTCCAAATGTTTCCCAAGAGTCTCCAAGCCAATTCCAAATCGTAAAAAATGAATATGTAGAGAAAGAAAAAAGGGTTTAAAGGTCCCCCCCATAATATATAAATAATATGATGTAACTCCATAGGAGTAAATATCAAAGAGAATATTAATATCCCCAATAGAATCCTCCAAGTCTAGAAGATAGGACTCGCAAAACAAAACTAATTTTTTTTATCAAGTACTCAACCCTACAAGTATCTATATATAGAAGAAAATTAACATCTTGTTGCACTGAAATATTAGGAGCCATGGATGCAACAATACTAGTCTCATCATAACAAACAATATATAAATGATATTGATATCGATTGGAGGAACAAAACAAAGGAGAGAAGTCTCTATGTCATCTAAATATGCAAGATCTTCAATATATTTAAGCTCCTCTAAAGTATAATGTCAAAGGGTATATTATCCACACTATCAATGGGGATGAGGAAATATAAAGCAAGATCATCTAGGAATGGAGAGATATTAGTGTCTCCAAAGATCTACCAAATCTTATTCCAAAGTGTGTGGTGGTAATCAATGCCTGATAAAAAAAACATAATGTTATGATAAACACTAAAAAAATGCGTCTTGTTGATGGTTCTAAATGACACAAACAACATTAAAACAGAATATTTCTACTCTATTTCTCCTGAAAAAGAAAGACTACATGTAGTGGCCTAACTCCCAAGGTCCTGGTAGTTGGTTCTCAACTGTCTGATGTCACTCAATTGGTTCATGCAACTGTAATATTCAAGGGGCCTATACTGGTAACAAAGGATTCAAGCTATGACTCTCTTTGTCAACATAGTTCCTCTAAATCAATGGGTTTAAAATAAAAGAAAAAGATAGATCCAAGGGGTAAATCAATAAGTATGAATTAAATTTATCTAATATCCAGACATATACTTTTAACAATGAATGTTTTCTTAACCGATCACAAAAAACATAGCATGACACAACCCACAGTATAACTGTACCATCGTATACATCTTAGGTGCTTAATTCAATTCCTCTATTCACCTATCACAAGTATTTCCAAGATTTCAAAACAACACACATTCATTCATCATTCAAACTATAGATCAATAGACTTCAATAACTTTAATTCAATGACAATTTAACAAGATAATCTTTAAACCTAGTTTCTTCTAATGACTTTCACCACATAAGAAACTATCATGCTTTAGCACAATCACTGGCATTCAGGTGGATTATAACTCATTAACCTTATCAAACAACACAATCCAATGCAAACTCCATATTTTGTAAGCTTGCAATTCTATTAACTGTAAACAAGATTTGGTACAATGTATCTCTGCAAAAAAACTCTATAAAATCCTATCTCTTAGCACTAGGTAAGCCAATCCAATTCTCAATTAGCCGACCCTTACAATGTAATACCCATTTGGTATTTATAGAATACAAAAAGAAGTCCGAACTTTACTTCTATCTTAGGCTTTCCACCTTTTTAGGAACAATCAACTTTCTTGGAAACTTAGATCAACTTTGATCTTGAGTTCTTACATTATACATTCAGTTTGATCTAACAATAGAAGATAGAAATAGAAGAAAAGAAGATCATGCATCCTTAAGACTGTCAGTGCCACATGCATGCAACATGCAAGGAAGAAGATCATCATGCGTCATGCATGGAAGAAGAATATCATGCACGCAAGATTTTATGCATGTGAAGCTAGATCCGCTATGAACTCATCATAACTAGTGAAGACTTGTTGTAGCATATCCATATCTGGCCCATCAATCCAGTCATCTTCAAATTTTATGTGATCCAACTCAATTGCAGAAAATTCTTTCATGCTTTTTACCTTGACCAACTCTCTCCCTCCAACTTTTATTTCTTCCTTGACTTCTACAAGCCGATCTATCACTAAGTCTTCTCCATCATCTTTCTCCTGCATGAGTCCTTGCAATCTTTCATTCCATTTCTCTCTAACCTGACTCAACAACATACCATCTTTAGTCATTACATTCACATCTACTATTATAGCCATAACCGCTTCCAACTCTTCCAACTGCTCAGTTAAATTATTAACTGCTTCCTGAATTTCATCCTTATGCTTGGTCAAAAAGCCAGTCCTAAACTTAAGGATACGAGAAGTCTTTTCTACAAAATCTTTATTATCATCTTCGAGTATAGATTCTTCTAGAAGAGTAGTTAGAGGCAATGTATTTATCTTCTCTAACTTTTCACTATACTCTTTGTACTCTTCTTCTAACTTCTCGGATGCCTCAATATATTGATGCATCTCTTTTATTACTCCTTCTACCTCCTTATAGGTTTCAAATCCTTTTTCCAAAACCTCACCTACCTCCCGGTTCACTTTGTCTATCCATTTGTCAACCATCTCCACCTTACCTCTAACCTACACCAAATCATCAACCTCCTTTTTGCTTAGCAAAATAGGAGTCTCAATTGTTGCAACTTGTTGTGACCTTGGAGAGGAGACACTCTTCAAGAATGAATGTAACTGATCCAATTGAGCCTTAAGCTCATCTTTCTTTTGTTTGTCCTTAATCATCCTTGATTTTGTCGTTGAAGCCACCACATCAATCAGATTCATTTGTTGATTTCTAGTGGGTCTTCCCAAGTTAACCGTACTCAATTGATAGTCTATGAGTTGCATATCCCCTACCTCCTTTTCAATCATAGGCATGGCACATTCAGCAACTATCTCCCCTTTATCTATGAGTCTGGTAGAATACAAAACTTTATCCCTCTTCTTAGGCCTTTCCTATTCAATCTCCTTCATCATGTCGTTCCAATTAAGAGGTTGAGAAGGTGTTCTAGCTCTCTTTTGCAAATCTAATTTAAGCCATGTAGGAGCACCAGGAGTCATCATCATGGAAGAGGAAGCAGCAACTGTAGAGGATGGCTGAATATCTACCTCAGGTTGAGAATCAACCTTTGCCTTTTCTTGTTGCTCCTGCAGCACATGCATCTACACCAACTTCTCAGCCTCTTCTCTATCTCTTTGTTCTTGTATTTTCCTGTCTTCTTCTTCCTTTCTCAATCTCTCCTCTTCCATCTGATCCTTCTCTAACTTTTCTTTCTCTAAGGCCTCTCTTTCCAACCATTCTGCCTCTAAAGCTTTAAGTTTTGTAGCTTCAGCCTCTTCTTCTTTTTGCTTCCTTTCAGTTTCTTCCTTTTCTATCCTTTCCATTTCCAAGGCTATGAGTTTCTCTGCCTTTTCCCTTTCTTCCTCAGCTTGCTATATCTTTACTAGCTCTTTAGCCTCTTTTTATTTTCTTAGAGCTTAAGATTCTTGTTCTTTCTATCAAGCCTCCTCTGCAAGCTTCAATCTAGCAACCAGGGCTTCCTTTTCCCTTCGGTTTCTTGCTTTCTCCTCCTCAAGATCATGGATCTTCTGTATCAATTCCAGCTTTTCATTTTCTGCCTTGACCTTGATCTCATGCTCTCCTTGCCTCATTTGCTCCTCCATTGTATCAGTCGCTGTCCTTGTTTCAACTTCTTTTACCTTTGAATGCTATTGTTGAAGTAGAGCATCAACTTGTAACTTTGCCTCCATTTCCTTTTGTTTCTCTGTAGTAGCCCTTGCATCAGATTCTCTGGTAGCATCTTCAAATTGTTTCCATTGTTCTTCCTATGTAAGAATCTTCTCAATAGTATAATCTAGAGGTACATTTTCTTGCAAGTTCTTCTTTGACAGAGTTTCATCCGAGTCTGTCTCAATTTCTACCAATTCTTCCTCCACTTATTTTCCTTTAGTAGCTTCAGCCATGGCATAAAGTACTCCCTGAACTTCTTTACTTTTCTTTCTTATGAGTGGGGCTTGTGCAAATGACTCACCCAATGCGGGCGTAGGAACAACAGATTCAATTGGAACATCTCCCTCAGGGGTCTCTTCTTCTTCATCAACTACCTCCAACTCTATTTCTTCAACATCAGGAGGAAAGAATTCTAATGGTTCCTTGGAAGGTGCCTTTCTTTTAATCCTCTTATACCCTTTACCTTTCTTGAGGATTGGTCCCTGAGGAGCTTGAGTTCTCATCATCAACCATTGCACACTTCTATCCAAGACTGTTCTTCCCAGTTTCTTAATATCAATAGTTTCTTCCTCATTCCAGTCTATTGGATCTAAGTTTTTGGTGCCAATCTTCAAAGCTTCATATGAGGGATCTAATACAATTCCTTCATCCACCAAAGTGTCAGGAATATTATCTTTAATACCCAGCTCTACCATAAGTGAGACTGGTAATCTCTCATAATTCTTCTTCCTTAAGTCATATTCATCCTGCCTATCACACCAAAAATCCTCCAACAAATTAAAATTTCTAGTAAACACTAAAGGTAATAAAGCATACATCTTCTTCTTTGGATCAAAATACTTATGAGTTGTATACAATCCCAATTTTAATTGTATCAACTCATTACAAACCACCTTAGCTGCCTTCAAGTGTTGAGAGCCATATTCCCCCAGTGTCATAGGAAATTTATGGCATCTGTCTTGTGCTTCATCCCAAATCTAGCATTAACTCCAATGGCTTGATATACAAATTCCATAAGCACTATTCTATTGCTGCAACATCTTGGAAGTAAATGGGGATGACCTTCAAACCCAAACAATCTGAAGTATGTAAATTTGGGGTATTGGATGTACCAACTTCGCCATTCAGAAATGAATGCCATAGCTTCTTGGGTTAACCTGTATCCTGCATCTCCACTCAACTGGTTGATAACCACATATAAAAAGGCATCATTGACTCTCCTGAAGTGAGTCTCAGCAACCTGCAGGGATAATTGATCGTAGTGTTCTCACACATTCCTTTGTCCATCCAAGACTCCTATTATACCTACTCTGTTTAATCTTGGGAAAATCCCCATTCCTGCCGCAACATAGACCACATATGAAGTCATGAAGAAAGATTTGGTCTGTTTGACCCTTGTGAGCTGATCATGTATGGCATCAGAAACAATCATTGACCAATCAAATTGATAATCACCCTGAAAGATCACTTGAATAAAATGAAACATCCATTCCTTGAAATGGAAGGCATCCCTCTTCCCAAACACTCTGGACAACATCAATATCAAATCAGATATCTCCTTCTTGAAGTCTTCCCTCTTTGGTTGGTCTGCCAGTTTGCTTAAAGACTTCTTCTCGGTGCTTAACCATCTTTTGTTTAAATGAGACTTATTGGAGTCTTTATGCTTACTGTATTTCTCCAATACCTCAGCCTTAGTTAACTGCACTAAATTCTTGGGATCAGGAACATTAAATATACTTTGGAACATTTGCGGAGTAAGATCTATAATCACATTATTCTGTGAATCCATGCATAATCTTGTAGCTGGATTATAAGTACTGGCCACTGTACATATCAACTTCGGACACTGAATTGACAAAGGAAACACAGTGATATGGGCAAGACCGGAGTCAACAATACTTTGAGTTCTCCTTGTCAAGTTTTCCCTTTCTACAAAGGTCTCTTCATGTAATTCTTCAAAACTATACTGGCCCAGATTAGTATCTGTGATATCTGAACAGTCTAATTCCACCTTCCTTGCCTTGACCACCGGATTCCTATGATCATACCTTAATGTATAAGGTAGCTATTCTGGTTTCACCTTCTTGATTTTCGGTGCTGTCTTTGACGTTCCAGCCGATTGATTCCTTCGAGCAGCTTCTCCTGATGTTCCTGACATCTCTCAAATCTCCTGCAAGCAAACCTCTAATTAGACCTTCAAATAAATCATTATAAAACATGTTTTAAAAACATACCTGTTACATATACATCGGAGTCGGAACCAGACAGAAGCTCAAAACATGCGCTTTTACAAAACTGGCAGACTCGGAGCAAAAACCGATATAGGGACTTCACCTAGTAACAAACGGGCTCGGAGTCGGAGTCGGGGAAGTTATCAGAACCGGGATCGGAATGAAAAAGGGATTTGGATTTTCTTTGAATTCTCTTCTTTTCATATTCTATTTCCATTCCGCCTCCGCCTCTGATTTGGTTATCGTTACTTCGACAAAAGACTCCCCACTATATGTGGAGCCGGACACGGGATGAAAATGGAACTGATAACCATTACGAACAAAATTCTTAAGTTCAAGATTAGTTCCGATCCCGCCTCCGCTAATTATCACATACTTCAAGAAAACCTTTTAGAACTCGGAATCAAAAATGAGATAGCAATGGAATTGATAACTTTGGTAAAAACAAAACTCTTATGCCCATACCCATTCCAATCCCGCCTCTGCCTATGCTAATCATGACATCATCAAATTTATTCATTTTCATCATAACTTCATGATTAAACCTAGGTCGCCATAAAATGGCAAAGGAGCTTAAAAACTCTACCCTCATATGACCGTGGGGAACAATTGTATTTTAGAGCCATTTATTTAAATCTTATTTAAAGTAATTGCAGAGACCGATGAAACCCTAATCTAACAAACTTAATAAAACTAGAGCACGGGTTTAAAACCTTGCCATTCTCCCAAACGACAAAACCCTAATTTAAACAATAAATCTAATCTACCTTAACTCACTGTAAAATCTCTAATCTACCTCACTGTAAATTCTTAATCTAACTCACGCCATAATAAAAACCTTTAATCTAATCTAATCTATTGCAAATCGAAAACGACATGATGCGATCACGATTAAGACGTGAAAGCGACAATGCCCAAAAATAGAAAGAAACGACACGATAAAACAAGACAACAAAGATTAAAGCAAAACAAAACAAGGCAAAACAAGAACCTGCTCATTCAATCACATCAATGATCATAAAATTGCTTTAAAACACAATGATTGAACACACAAACAGATACAAAGCAAAACACATCAAGGAAATAAACAACGAACAACAAAAATAAAAGACCTACCTCAAATGAAAACAAAGCCACGCTAACTTTCTGAATCGATTCGCACACAATATCCCTTCTCTATCTTGACCAATTTGCTCAAAAAAACTCTGTTATAGCTCTTCACACTCTTAGACTTGTGATAATAACAATAATGATCGGCTTTAACCCTTAATAAAGAAAAATATGTGAATTTCTACCTACATTGGCAACCACCATTAATGCATTAAAACGTAGTAAAGGTGGAGTCAGAACTGTAAGAGAACGGACACTTGTCTGCAGTGCAACTTCAGTCAAAAAGTCAACGACAAAAAATTTGGCGGGGTCAGAACTAAAATGGAAATAGGATCTTAAAATCATAAAATTTCCAAACCTTATCCCAATTCCGACTTCACGTCTGACAACTAAAAACAAAACAAAAACAAAAACAAAAAGTTAAGTAAAATACCAACCTAATAAAACAAAACACAAAAACCGAGACAAACAAATATTAAAAAGGGAGCGGAGGCAGGATCAGAATTGAATTTGATTTTGCAAATTTTGATAACAACCATCCCAATTCCTACTTCGACTCTGCTTCCACCAAAGAGCAAAAACAAAGGCAAAGAAAAGACTGTCGGGATAGAACCAAAAAAAACAAGCCTCGAAAGAACTTTCAGAACCTGATTCATCTCCGGTTCTGACTCCGACAGAGAAATGAAAGAAAAACAAAGTATTGGAAAAACTAGACTCCAAACTTTGTTCCAAAAACAACTAAGTACAAAAAACACAAAGGGGGACCCATTTTGACGAAGGCAAAAGATGGGGTGGTTATGCAAGGCATAACACATCCTAATATGATTATTATTATTTCTTCAAATTAATTTTCTTCTAGGTGTGTATGGTTCAGCTAGGAGTCCATAATGATAAGGAAAAATATTAAGCCACCTGAGACATGTTAGGATGCCTTTTTGTCAAGACTCATAATTTTCCTTTTCTAGAATTAACATAAAAAGGGTGAATGGAAAAATCCATGATACATTATCAAATAATAAAACTAGAGACCAATGAATCAACTATGAAATTACTCCCTCAGATTCACTCAATTAAAGAACTCCACAAGAAAGTATGATTTGATAATTTATTCTTGAGGTCAGGCTCCTCCTATTTTTTGGCCAAATTTGGGATTTGTGATGTACTAAGATCAAAATCACTTGTTTTGTCAAGTGGTACTTATTTTTTTAATAAAATAAGATTAATATAATCACACCATTATAAAGTAAAAAAAAGGTTATGCACTTTACACTAAAAATGTTATCGTGTGATCTCAAATGAGGCCCTTAAAGTTCCCAAAATAAGAATTGCTCAGCAACACTTCTGAGAATCCATAATCTCATTAAAATAAAAACCAATTACCCCAGTTCAAAGCTCATGAAATTCTACCTCAAATAAAAGTATTCTCAAAAAAAGGAGGTCAAATGATTGAGTTATGGCCTTTTGAAGATCAACTACTAAAACCAAAATTTCACTGGAGAAGTGGGGTAGCCTGGGCAGGAAAAATTGATGTTATTTTGACATCAACACAACAATCACTAAAATATTCCTATAGCCTCAAAACTACTATGATTTTTGAAAATAACCTAAAAAAGGTCAAAATTGTTAATTTGTAATAAAAAACCACTTTTTTTTTGGCGGAGGTGGTTTTGTTGCATTTTCAAGCTGTTTTACAAGATTTTGATCTTTTTTGTGACCTTTGCTAGCCTATTTTAAACCAGTAGGTAGTGAATTTTTGTGGGATTGTCCATTGAAAACAAATCTTGTGGCCTTGTGCCACATGGTGTTGAACTTGTGTTGGTTGAGTATTCATAGATTACACATGCTACATGCCTGTAATTTTTTTATGTAGATTTTTTTAATTTACCTACCATAGTAGATTGACACATTTATTTTTCATTCATATGATTGTATAGATGAGTTTATGATTCATACGAAACAAAGAATAAAATTTCCTCTAAAGGCTTGGGAAAAAAGTCTCCAAATATGATGATTTGACAGTTAATCTTTAGGATCTCAAGCCTTCTATCCACAATGGCAATGCAAAATTTTTACCCAAGGTGCTCTAAAAGTGTAGCTTAGATTTTCTTATGTTTACACCTACATACTTAGATTTACACCAATATGATTCAATATGAAGATTCAATACAAAGACACAAAGAGGAACCCCCTAAAAATATGGAATTTTTATAAATAAAAATAAATGATGAGATCCAAGTCATCATACAATGCAAGAGAAGAACATGCTCAAATTTTCATGATAAACTGATATCTACATTGAAGTTGTCCTAAAATATTAACCAAAGGAATTCAATGAGATTTAATACTAGGTAATAGTTGGATATAGAGATAGCCACCCAAGATCCAAAGGCCTAGTGGAAAGAACAAATAAATGAGAAGATGACTATGACAATAATAAATTGTATTCCTATTAAATAATTCAAATAGAATGTATACATGTATATTCACATCATGTATGAGCGACCCTTGTTATATAGGTCAATGTGATACATAGGAAAATATTAGATTATGAAAAGTGTCTTAATATTATGATATGAAACATAAATTGATAAGTATCATATGTGTACCCTAAGAAAAATTAAAAAATAAGTGTGAATAGGACCTAGGAGGTGAATGAGTTAAGTAAAATCCCTATTTACACCAACAATTTTTTTTTTCATATGGATTAGTTTAAGGTAATTAGAAGTGTAAATAATAAAGTATAATTATCTTAAATTTATTAGAGTTTAGGAAAGCATATAAAATATTATTTTTTAAAATTAAATATAAAGGGATAAGGTATTAAACTTCAAAAATCATATCAAAGAATAGTGTTGATGTTGCACAAGATCCACTTGTCAATATCTATAAATGATTTTTTCATTGAAATCAAAATCAATATATTATTAAAGAAACCAATATACAATTAGTCATATATAGTCAATCAAGAAGAAAAATATTCCAAGAGAATTTCAATTCAAAGCATAAAACAAACATATTTATTCCATGTTTCGCAAACAACCTTACAACATAAATGAAAAACATAGAAAACAATTGCATTCCATGGCTTCAAATGTACATTGAAAACAAAAATAATATGGCTTAACACATGATATGTATATGTGTACATTTGATTTGTAAAATTAATTCTCAAGACTTGCATGTATTTTGGAGAATAAACAAGATATTGTGCCACTATAGCAATTGTGAGAAAGCAACAAAAGCCTTCAAATATCCAGTTGATCATGATAGATATTTTTATTTATCTTTACCATGGTGAGTATAAAGGTTGTCTTGAAATTTAATTCCAAGGCACAAATGAGCAACCAAGCCTCTTTCCATGAAAGTCTTGTGTTGGGACAACTAATGCTTACACTACTAGATAGTGGTGCACACATATAAAGAACAAACACATACCTTTAAGATATTTAGCAGTATGTATATTAAGACCAATTTATGAGTGGGTTGAATTGAGTATTTTAATATTACTAGATATATATTTTTTAGAATTAAACTTTTTAAGACAAGAGCATTCCCACCTAAGCTTGAGTATATGTTATCATCATGACAAAGGCATCACATTCAATAAAACTTGTATTGCACAAGTATTAAATAAATAGTACCTAGGTTGACATCATAGTTAGAAAAGTGATCCAAATTTGATGAATATGGAATAATTTATGATATTAGTATTAGGAGTATTACATCATTCCCTTATCTTTAGTTTTGTTAGTGTGTCTTTAGGATACATATGTAGTCATTTCTTAGTACTTGTGAGTATTTTTTATGGTTTTTTAGGAATTATTTATCCCATGAATATGAGTGGTTATTGGAACTCTCCTATAATATAGGAGATGCAATTACCATAATATAGGATATAAAATGCCTATAAATCTATAATATCTTGTTGAATTAAATAGAGAGGAAATAAAATACTATTTATTGCTAATCTACTCCTAATTTCTCCCATGGTATCAAATAAATGGAATATTTGATAATGTGTAGGTTTGAAGAACATATTTTTTCCTTTATGTGGATTTTTCACTCCCCATATTGTTGGATCCGACTTATTATTAGTCTTGGTAGTGACTGGTGAGTTGCTTCCTTGATAAGATTTATAATGCCCTTAATCTAACTATTTCCCTTGACCATGGGAATGACCTTCTTGGTCATGGAAATGTGAAAAATATGAGAAGAACTATTCACATTTAGTGTAGTAGGGTTGCATCCATAATAACCTTCCCTCTAGCGGATTTACACATGGTCTAATTTTTAGGAATAGAGCTAATACCATTACCATGCAGAGGTTTATATTGTAAAAGTTTCTCTAAAGCTTTTTTTGTTGCATTAGTGAGGATTTTATCATGCTCACCTCTTAGGTTGCTACTATTGTCACACACAATTGTACCTTGTTGAACAAAGGCTTAGAATTCTAATGATACAATGGAAATAAAATCAAGGTGTGGGACCCTATAGTTGAGGTTAGATCTTTCGAGAAGGTTGAATTATCAAAAATTAGATGCAACAATATTGATCCAACCCAAGACTGGATAACTCTACACTAATCATAATATATGAAACTACAAAAGGAAAATGGAGAAGAGGATTTTGAGAATTAGAAATATGGTGATGCACCAAGATTGAATATGTTTCTTCCTATTTTTGATTGCATAGAGTTTCATCAATTTTACAAGAAAGCATAAAGGCTAGGGTTTGAAAGATCATAAAAGGGGTATAGATTACCCACAATTAACACTTACAAAAAATTAGCACAATCATACAACCTACAAAAATGATAGGAGATCATGCATGTATAGAGGTATCAAATATTACATAGGATACAAGCATTAAGAAGAGGTAAAAATAGTGATTTTATTAACATAGATGCATAAAATCCAATTTTATAGTTGTAGAATGCAAAGGTTGCATAAGTTTTCTAGAGAAAATCTAGGGAAGAACATTAAAATGAGCAAAAAAGTTCCTTATATTCATCTACAAGTTGTAGGAGAAAGATAGGGCATGTGATTGGGTAGGGAACCCTAGCCAAAAACCTTGCAAATCAGGTGTAGACATGTAGACTTCAAATCTGGAGTTGAAAGCTAGCCATAATGGCCTTGACACCATAGCCATGCTTCCACATTAATGAATTTATGGATGAAGATAAAAAAACTCCATAAAATCCACAACAAAACTACAGTTGGGGATGGCCCGCTGGCAGAAAGGTAGTCTACAAACAATAATTGAAGCACATGCACCACTTTTTCCACTTTTAGTTGGTAAAAAATATATTTAAAATCATTCTTGTAGCCTCAAGAACCAAATTTGGTAGGGTGAAAGCATGATGTTGAGTCCACTTAAGGTGGAAGTTTTGGCGTTAGCAAAAATCCTGAAATTGGGTTCAATGAATCAAGATCTCTATTTTTAATAAATGAGATCTTGTTTAGGTTCGAGGTCACGAGCTGAAAATTAAATCAGGATCCCAATTTTTAAAAATTAGGATCCCGTTTCATTTCAGTGTCTTGAGCCACCCCAAAGAAAATAAGATCTCATTTCGTAGAGGTATTTATTTTTTTAAAATGGAACGCAACCTCATTTTAACTATTGAAGATTTTTGATCCTGGTTGAGTGATGAAGACAATGACCTCTAGGTATGCCATTGAACCCTCTTCTTTGCATTTTTTCTATTGTTTTGGTTATTAGTGATTAATTTAGGTTTTTGTTTACAATTTTTTGTTGAGTTTTTTCATTTGAATCTACCCACAAAAAAAATGAAACCCTCATTAGTTGAAATCAAACAAAAAACAACAAACTAAACCCTCACTAGTTGAAATCAAACTAAAAAATCAACTTTAAATTGAAACAAACATAAAAATGAACCCTAAACCCTAATCAAACAAAAAAAAGTGCATGTATTTATTATATTTGTAGACACCTAAAAATGTCTCGATGGATCAAATTGGCTAACTAACATCATTTCATCTTGAAACCCATCTTGTTTTTGCTTAATTGATTAAATTAGCCTAGCTATTTAATTAATCACATCATTTTAATCCATTAATCTAATTAATTTAATTATGTTAATTCATCCCCTTTCATGCTAACATTTTGTCCTATTAAATTAAATACATCAATTTATTTAATTTAAAGTCCCTAAGACCTCTTATTTAATTAAATAACCCTAAGTTATTTAATTAAATATCATAACACTTTCCCCTTTTTCATTAAACAATTTATTTAATGAATATCATTTAATTCCCCTAATTTACATAATTAAAACTTTAATTAATTATCAAATTACTAATAAATTTAATCCCCTCCACTTGCAAGGGAATATTCTAAGGGCATATTCCTCCTTTTTACATTCCTCCAAAAAAAGGGAATATTCCGATAGACTACTCCTTTGCACAATTTAATTTGGTTTTAATTAACTAAATATCTAATTTTCCTCACCTATGAGAATATTCCAAAGAACATTCTCTATCTTCACTCATTTGAAAAAAGGAATATTCTCCCTCATAACAAACTTACAAGACTTCCTGTGCAAGTTAACTTACAAGACTTCTTGCGAAAGTTTTGAATGTGTGTTTTTTTGGAAGAATATGAACCCTTGATTTCTTTCCTTGATCCATATGATCATTGATTCTCATCTATTGATGAGAATCCATGATCCATGTTTCATCCTTCCTCTATTTTTGACCATTGATTAACTCTTTTAATCTCAACCCTTCATTTCTCATTTTTCCTCCTATAAATAGGTCACTATTTGGAGACCAATGGATCCACCTTTATTAGAGAAAACTTATGTTGTTGAAACCACTCACACTCACACTCATATTTAGCACTTTTTTAGTATCATTTTAGCTTAATTACTTGCATTAATAAGCTTAGCTTCCATTAATGGATTCCATGGTAACATATATGCATTCATGTACCTTATTTGGTAATTAAGGTTTCAATCATTTTAGCTTAAAAATCTATTTAAATTAGCTTTGCACTCACACATCTTGATCATCTTAGCATAAATAATGTTAAAATAGCTTGCATCATGTTAGTTTAACATTCAAATCATGTTTTATCACACATCTTTCATCAATTTCCTCTATTCTCTTCAATAGAATTGTTTGAAATAAGCTCATTTGTCCATGGGATTGGGAAAGGGTCGCCATTCCACACCAATGTGACACCACTCCCCCAAAAAGATAAGTTTCAATGGATTAGAACAGGTGTCTTTAAAGCTTTCATAGTTTAGTATGTTAAGTTTTAATGGATACTTAGTTTAGTTTTCATTTGATTGATCTTATTGGACTGGGGTTTAGTGGCATAATTATGCTTCTATTCTTCATGGATCAAGTGTAGTCAGCCCATACTAATCCGTTGATCACATTTTTGGTGCTAGCAAGGCTAACTAGTCAAATTTAATGATTTTTCTCTCGAAGTCCATTTTTTTGGTTTTTGCAGATACAACGATGCTCCAGGAGATTTTCGTGACACCTTTGTTAGGCATTGCCATATAGCGATGATTTTTCAGCAGATACAATGATGTCTAATTAAAAAATTATAATTTATTAAAAAATATTGTGACACTAATACTTTTTAGAAGTATCAAGGATTTAAAAATAATGATGCCACCAAATAGTGATGCTATCATTGTCCTTGTTTCATTGCAGAGCGACGCTATTTTCACCAGAGCGACGCTCATTTGACTTATGGTGACACTATCATGAATAGAGATGCTTTTGTCTGGTAAGCAAAAATTGTGAGTGATTTTCAACATGTGCTTTAAATTTTTTATTTTCTCTGCTTTTCAAACACATCATTGACTACTTGCTTTTTTAGGCTAACTAGGTTTTGCAGGTTTGGATAATACAACTTAAAGTGAAGAAGCATGCCATTATCATTTGAATTATAATTGTAACAAGTGTTGTGACACTTTTGGGGAAATTATAACCCATTTATCATGCTTTTTATTTCACGTTTTAGGACTAAAATAGCTTTCAATTTGGTTTTAAAATGAACGTTCAAATTGGTTAAAACTGAACCCTCACATCATTATGCTTGTTGGTTTAAAATTGAACAATACAAGTTCCATATTTCATTTGGTGTTTAAAATGAACTCAGTTTTCTATGATGGATTTAAACAAACGTGTGTTTGATCTGACTATGAATTTTTTAAATTTGTATCTAATCCCCTTGTGCTTCGTGCGATCTTGGGTGAAGAGAAATACACAAGTCTACTTTTCTGATTAGAAGCGCGTATCCTCTCCCCTTGTGCCTATTGGAAATCTTGGGTGACAAAAAAAAATTTATGCTTCAAATATGTGTCACCTTTAGAAATGGCCTACCTCCCAACTTGTGAGAGGGAATGACTCAAAGTGGTGCTTTCATTCTGACTCACTATATGAACTAAATTAGTTATGATGAAAGACACTGAATGAGATGGTTGTGGTTGTCCCATACCAATGAATGTCTCCCTTAGTATCCTTGTGATGCATTAAAACCATTAGATATTTCTAAGGGTTGGGAGGCCTCTTAATTGAGCATAATCACCACATGTATGGCACCATTTTATCTCAGATATGGTCATTAAATTCCTTGTTTGTAGTGGCTAACCAAGTCCAATTCCAAAATGTATTTCAAGGTAGTGCATGGGAATAACACCACACCTAGAAGTTACTTACCATGTTCGGTTTTTGATTGAGGTAATAAAGAAAATGGGGAAGGGTCTCCTTTTCTTTGCATGCCAAGATGTTACATTTCCTTGACATAGCCTATTTGTCCACTTCATCTTCACAAATTAATCATCTTTTCTGATTATGGTAAGCCTACCAAAAAATACATACTTGATCTATCTAGGATTGTAAATGCTTGAGAGTTAGTTTAACACTTTATTGGTTCCAAAACAATTGCAAATAAACATCAACAAGTCTTTTCAAAAATTTAAACCCTTTGGTCTAAGTATGGATACCCTTTGAAAAAACCTTGATATTACTGCTTGTCCTAAGGATTTATTCTTTGAGACTTCTAAATATTTTGGTTTACATCTCAATCCATAATTCCCAAAGTTAACCTAGGTAACTATGCCCTTGACTTTTTTCTTTTCACAAAATGGAGTTTGTGGAATTCATGATGTTTTTGATATAGACATTTTGTTTGAACTTAAGAAAGAAAAGTGTTTTTGGTAAAAAGAAACTCATTAATCAAGATAACTTGACAAATTAAACCCCACATGACCATTTGAAATCCGATCGCTCCAATTGAACAACCTGACCTTATGTTCGCTATCATTCAACCAAACTTTGAACTCATTGAAGGAGAAAAAATAGATATAATTAGTAGTTTGAGAAGATTCACTTTTGAAACAAAGGAAACACCAACCCAATGGAGAAACACAACATACATCATAGACGCAGAAGAGGAATAAGATGATATTATGGCTGAAAGGCCCATATTACCACCACCCGTCTGACAATAAATATCCTCTTTTCTTCCATAGACTTAGACTTCTCTAAATGATCTCATGCAAAATCAAAATTTACCAAGAGAAGGTCCACTTTTCATCACTTCAAAATTAGGCATCATAGTCCAAAAGCTACCAAACAACACCTTGCGACACTCTACCAAAAAAAACCCGGTTGGTAAGGAATTTCTATATACGTGCTTCAAGGAATAATCCAAAATTGTATTCCTTATTTGAAAGTCAAACATTGGTCTTTTTCACAATCTTGAACTTCTCTAAATGATCTCACATAAAATCAAAATCCTTGGGAGAAGGTCTACATGCCACTATTTCAAACTTAGACATCATAGTGCAAAGTACATTAGAAGACGTATCCTAAAATAGTACCACAATAGGAACAAGTTGGTAACAATGTTTTATAGACTTATTCCATTGAACAATTCAAACATGTATGCTTAATATGAACCCCTCATTTAAGTCAAGCATTGGTCTTTTGGGTTTGAACACTTTAGAGGTCTAGCATTTTTCTCACTACCTTGGTCTTGGAATAAAAAGGTTCACTCTAGGTCAACATTTGGTCAAACATTTCATCCACCCCTTCATCCAAACTCATCTTTCACTTCACCAAACTTTACAATTTTTTTGAAAACACCAACACTTTTTGACTTAAACATCTATCAAACCAACCCCTAACTTAGCTACTTTGTATATGAAATGAATCCTTTTCCATATAGTTAGTTAAGTTGGTTATCATCTTTGAATTGGTTTATCTTGAAGGTCACAAGTCTACCCTAAATATTCCATCTTTTATCCAAACATCAAGCATTAAACTCTTAAGTCAAAAGTGTTGTCCCAAAATGTTTACAAAGATCACTCTCCACATCATTCACCTTTTCATATCCCATTGTCATCATTGATTCAAAAAGACTTAGAGTGTTCCTTCAACATAGATTTGAGTCAAATAGATATTTTAAACATTACAAATCTCAACACAACTCTCCCATAGGTGACCCAAAATTTATGGTAAAGACAAGATCACAACACAAGAGAATTATGGATAAAACCAAAGTCACATTCACCTCAAGTGATCCAAATCCTTTGGAATTTGATCCAAGAAGTCAAGTTACCCCATCACAACAATCCTCATCTCCATCAAGGCCATTTAAGAAAGAATATGTCACAAACAATCCATTTAGACTTACTAAGGAAGAAATCATGGAGTACAAACAAGAACATCAAGCCTTAGAGAACATTGCTGTGATTTCCCCATATTTTGTTATGAAATCATTTGCACAAGGCTTGAATTCATCCACTTTGTAAACAACTCCATTTCTAGGGCTAAATCAAACATCCACTCCTAGTCTTGTAGCTAGTCTTGCTAAAGACTTTGGACATACTCTTCCATTCGAAAGAAACTCACTTGTGGGTACTCTCAACACCAATAAATCCACCACTTGGACACCAAAATTTGGAACTTCTACCATTCTTGAACACCCCTTACATCAACATCAACCACTTACACTTCATGAGTCTAGAACTACATCAACATATCAAGGGTACCCATATTCATCCATCCCCATGAGTACCGCAAGTGTGCCTAACATCCCACAAGGAAGTATGGGCCAAGTTTCTCAAGTAGACCAACAAGGGCATGCCGATACCCTTATGTAAAGTCAAACTTTAACGTAAATGAGGTCATGTTTATCTAACCCCCCGATTGGTTCATCAACGCCACTGGTTTCACAAAGAACATCCATCCCATCCATCATCGATCTGAATCAAAACAATCCCTTGGTCATGAACCCCATAAACCAAGGAAATACCTTTTCCAAATCCCTATCATAAGGAAATCCTCAAGACATTGTTCAAGGGAACATTTTCAATCAATGGGCTCAAGGTTCTAATGTGTCATTACCATCACAATATCTAATGACATCGTCATATTTCCACATGGTCCCTCTCACCATGCCAAATAAAATGAGACTTGAAACTTAAATTCCTTCATCCCAATCCACTATCTTATAAGGAATGTTAAACCAAGGGAACCCCCAACCTCTCATCAATACCTGTGCAAAACATAAAACCATCATAGATGTCCCAACAACTAACTGATCCTACATTACAAGCACATGTCGTAGCTTTACAACAAGAACAAAAAGCTTATTAACAAGCCATACAATAGAAACAACAATAGAAAGCAGCCCTAGTAGGACAACAATAGTAGCAACAACAACAAGCATCCCTAGAAGCACAACAAAAACAACAAGTAGCCCTAGCAACACAACAACAACAACAACAACATCAAGCAACCTTCACAACAAAACAAGTAGCCTTAATAGCACAACAATAGTAGTAACAACAACAAGCAACCTTAGTATCACAACATCAACAAAAAGCCCAACAACAACATGCAACCCTAGTGGCCCAATGATAATAGAAAGCCTTACTAGCTTAGTAGTATACCCAACAACAACAACAACAAGGTTCCTAATAAAATCCTCAAAGAAAAATCATCAATACAAACACATTAGGAACCTATACATCAGCACCACAATCACCTTCACAAAATATCACACCACCATACACACCATATAACACCTCATCATATCAAAATCCCATGTACAACCCATTTTCCATCCCACAATACACAATGTATCATCCTCCACCTAACCCACAAGATGATCTAGCATCACAACTTAAGGTGTTATCACAAGAAATGCAGAATCTCTAGATGGGCAAGATGAAGAAGCCCCATACACATTAGTTATGCCCATATCCATTTGATTGAAACATCACAATGGTACCATTCCCTCCTAGGTTTGAAATCCCCAAGTTCAAGAAATACAAAGGGAGAGGAAGTCTTGTGGACCATTTCAAAGAGTTTAACTTCATGTGTATGGAGGTTGTTTACAATGATTCTTATTTAATGTGCCTCTTCCCCAAAGTTTAACAGGTCCTACCATGGATTATTTTTCTCAACTGCCTCTCAGATCAAATTTTTTCAAGAAATCACCAATAAACTCATAGATCACTTATCCTTTAACCTTGATATGGATGTAACCTTAGAAGATTTATATACTCTCAAACAAAACAAAGGAGAATCTTTCACCAATTTCTTGCAACATTGGAGATAAAGAGATAGCAAGAGCAAGTGGCCCATTCCCGATGAATAACAAGTGGAGATCATCATAAAAAATCTAGATTCAGATCTATCCTTCCACTTGAAAATGTAGCGTATCAAATCTTATGATGAGATTTTTCCTAGAGACCTTAACATTGAGAGAGTTGTAATCTCACAGGGAAATACTCAAGCTTACAAAGACAACTTCCTATAAACTAGTTCAAACAACAAGCCTCATGTCTAGGTTAAGAACAAGAATGTGAAAAATGATGGCATGGTTGATGCTAAGGTTGTCCTAAGTGCTCCTAGGCCAAACAAAAATCAAATATCTAGCGTTCAAAAAATTATGCAAAAAGCAACACCATCCCAAAAAAGTCAGATCAACAACACTGGCACACAACAATGACAAACCCCTAATAAGTATAGCTATCTGAAACACAAGTACACATAGTTTTCAAAACCTATTGAGACTATCATGAAGAAGTTGGTAGAGTCAAACCTAATAACGCTTCTGAATTTTGAAAAGTTCCAAGAATCACAAGATAAACAACCCTAGTACAATGAAAATTATCTTTGTGACTTCCATAAAATCAAAGGACACATCAAAAATATTATCAAAGACCTTATAGAGAGAAACATCATATTTGTTGAGGTACTAGTTGGAAACCAAGATCTTAAGATATACAAGAACCCTATGCCAAATCATAACAAAAGAAACAACACTAGAAAAAATAAGGATTACACAAATGCACAACATACCTATTCCAACATAATTGCTTCCTGTGATAGTGTCATCACCATTGTCACCATCAAAGGACCTAGTGCAGAGTGTGGAGTCACCACACATCGTGGAAAATTCACTATCCAAGGAGTGCCATCTCAATCTAGGGAAAAATATAATTTCCTACATCCAACCCTAGCAAGTATAATCTCCTAGATCAACTTAACAAGACCCCCATATAGATTTCTATCTTGGAACTATTTAGGCCATCCCTTGCAAATGGGGAAATCTTAGAGAAAGATTTATCTTCATCATCTATCCCTGATGATATTGATATAGAACAATTTCAAGTTATGGTAGGGTATATCACTGATCATCTTCTCACCTTCTCAAAACAAGACCTACCATCACAACCATCTCATAATCGTGCCTTGCACCTCGAGGTTATTATCCATAAGAACAAGGTTAAAAGAGTCTTAGTAGATGGAGGTGTTAGTCTGAACATTTTCACCCTTCAATTGATCAAGAAATTGGGCTATTCAGAGGATAACATTGAGAAAGCAAAGAGTATCTGTTACCAATTTTTTTCTACAACTCAAATGGTGGAGTTGATTTAAATGTTGTTATATTTAAAAGTAAAATGCAGTTATTTATGAATGTGCTTGAGTGGATTTTTGCACTCCGTTTTCATTCATTAAGTGACAATTATGATTTGAAAAGAGGTATCAGAGTTTCAAAACTTGCTATTCAATGCTTTATAGTAATATGAAGTATAGGACCGAGAATTAAACAATAAAGCTTTTCAAATGCTTTCATTTATTTCATAAAGTGATTCATATTTACAACATAAGTCATTTGATTGCGAGAATACAAATGCTAGTACAAATTTGCATTGAGATGCATTTTTCCTTTTCCAAATGAAAAGCAGAAAGGATGAAATCAAATATCCACAAAAGTCATGGATGTGACTATCACAATGCATCATAACCAACACACTACTCTATGGAGGATTCATAAAGGAAAAATCACATAAGTACAAACATAATCATAGTTGCCTGATTGATTGATGATCGATGCAGAAGTGGTGCACCATTTGTCTTTTTCGATCTCCATTGACATGTAGGGAAGAAGAGAGGGATGTCAGAGGCTCCAATTATGAATATACCTATTTGAACCATCAACGATAATGTAGTATGCTACTGATCATGCATTGAAACAATCAAGGAAAGTGCAGAGACATGAGCTGAAGGAGAAACACCAACACAAACATGATATATTATTTTTATGCTAACATTGTTTGTTTCCTGGTGCAGGTATAGGAAAATCAATGTAGCTGTTTATCTTCAAAGACCAAGCATGTGGGAAAAAATAGGCTCCCACAAGGGTAGAGCCCGACAAGTTGACCTTATATGTTACAAGAGGGTTAGGATAGTAATTGCAATCATCATAGTCATCAAGAAAGGAAGTGCAATTGAGAGGGTAAAGAAAGTTATCCATCAAGCCATTAAACCAACTGTGCATTCATAACAATCATGTAAATGCTTTTTGAAAGCTATAGGTAAATAGTGGGTTTAATCCGCTCAATTAGATCAACATATAGAAGTGAAAATTGTAAATGAATGCTAATTAGACAACTTGTTTTAGTAAAATTTATCAATCTATCATGCTTTCGAGCTATTGTTTTGAATAATATTTTGTTGTTCTTTAAGACTATTCACTTTGTAGTGTTGTTTCATATTTTTTGTTTTGGAACAATAGTGTCCTATCTCTTAATAGTGATAGTGAACAGTGCAAAAAAACTAAAGATATGCAAGGACAGGTAAGGATGTGAAGAGTTTGTTGCCAGAATAAGCAGAAAATATAAAAGCATGAAGGATCTTTACAAATGCATCCTGGAGCAATAACGTATAATATTTTTGCTCAAAGATAGGTTTTCTTCATATACAAAATTACCCACATGGGGTTTCATAAGGAAATGCAGATTTGCCATGTTTTTCAGTTTACCCATATGGGGGTTTTAAAAAATAAATACAAACAGTGTATTTTCTAGAATACCCATATGGGGTTTTAAAGAGATAAAAGTGCAAATAGTTCATCTTCCAATTTACCCATGCAAGGGTTTCAACAGAAGACAAATATACATTTTCTATCAAAATCAGGAATACGCATGTAAGGGTTTACATCAAAATGCAAATATTCACATGCTATAATGGGTTGAACCCATTCATAAAGAGAAGTTGCAGGAGAAAACAATGAACAAACACAGATTACAAACACTCTTTCTGGGCTTTCATGGTGTGGCCAGTCTATGGGTCCATATTATTTCAAAGAAATAACATTCATTTTCTCTGGGAGATTAGCTTCTAAAGATTTTATTTTATCAAGGAGAGCAAATATGAAGAGAAGTCGCAGCCTTATGGCCTATCTTTTTTTTTTCAAATGGTGAGAGGATCTACAAAAGATCATGAAGTCGAACTTACCAAGTTTTAGAGGGATCGACCGAAGTGGAGAATAAATGTGGAGTTCCCAAGCTGGAGATCAAGCCCTCCCATGGTGGCCAATTACAAGTCAAACACATATAATAAAGCAAAGCACATAATGCAAGAAGTGCATCAGAAAAATGTAATATAAGTCGTAGTCTGTGAGACCATATTATCATCAAAAGAACCAAGGAACAATGCAAATAAATGCAGGTCGCACTTACCACAGAATGGAGGAGAAAATCATAAGTTTCAAAGCCTTCCCAAGCTGCAAGGTCGAGCAAAGGCATCGCGGAGCCTTCCCTCCCAACAGGGAAAAGTCTCCAAGTCAAAAGATGCAAATGATTTTTTTTAGGGTTTTCTCTTGTTTTGTCTTCTTGACCTAGTTTGAGTTTAGGTTAAGTGACTTTGCTATGGAGTGGATAATTTTGAACTTAGGAAATTTTGTTGCATTTTGAAACTTTGTCTTAAGTTTAATATTTTATGTCATCATGGTATCTTGCATGGGTCGAGCCTTGTAGGGATTTCTCAAGAGTCATAAGCCTTAATTGTTAATAATTTAGGGTCTTATTTATATCTTAAGGCATTTGTTTTTAAAAAAAATCGATAATTGTAATGTGCCTTAGGATTAGGATTTAAGACCTAGGCTTCATCTTATTTTAATTATTTTTGGAGAAAACAATTAAATATTGTAAGGAGGATGTTGTATAATTTTATGATTTTTTATGAGAAAAATAAAACTTTGTAAAGGAGATATAAGGTGTCATTTACAAAGGATTTTTTTTTAAAAATATTTAATTATAAAATGGAATAATTGTAAAACTGCATCATGTAAAGCAGAAGCAAAGCAATGCTTTATAAATTGCTTTTTTTTCTTGCTATTTTTAGCAGTTAAGGTTGAATTTTCTTCTTGGTCGGAATTGGGTTTTCAATTGGAGAGATAAGGTGTTTTTCTTGCTTTAAAAGCAGTTTTTTGATTTTTTTTAGAGGCTTGACAATTGATGCATGCAAAAAGTGTGACTTTCCACTTTTATGCTGACTTGTTGCACAGTTTTTGGGACCTTTTCCTTGAGCTTTTTTCAAGAGCTCGGATTAGGGTTTGAAACATATATCTTGGGAGAAAACTTAGGGTTCTAAAGTTCAGTATGTTTTGGCTCTTACACATTTTTGAGCTGAAACTGTTTTGATACTCAGTTGGATTATTTTTGGCATACTCCTACAGTGAATAAAGAACATTCCTACCTATCATTTTTGTGTCCATTTACAGTTCAGTTGATTTTATTCTTGTGATTTTCAGTTTAAGAAATCCTTGTTATGTCGTAGGCTGTAGTTTGATGCAAAAAAGTGCAAAAATATAGGTTGCATGTTGTGTTTTGAACAGACCTTCATGCAAAGTGTATACACCCAAAAATGTTCTAGAGAATCTGATTAATTAAATACAAATTATTTAATTGATTATCCTAATTTCCTCTACTGTTTCAATAAATAAAAATATTTATTTATATAGTTCACATTTAAATTCATCTTAATTAAATAAACAAAATTAAATACTTTGTTTGATTTAATTATCAAATCCCTATTTTATTCTATCACATCAATCTTAAATTAATTAAATAGAGATTAAACACGTTATTTATTAATTTCCATATTCTTCTGTTTAATTTAATAAACAACTTCTATAGTTCATTTTATTAAATTATTTATCCCTCTTTTGCTAATTTAAATAAATCAAAAATATTTGAAGAAAGGCATAAAGAATATTCCATCTATATTTCCTCAAAATCAAATTAGATATCCTATGTCTCATTTATATCTAAAATATGTCAAAATTAATGCTTTGAAACTTCATGGGAAGTTTTGGAGACAAATTGGAGACAAATTCCAAATTCTTCTCTCAATCCTCCTCCATCAATCTTTCCTCTTCTCTTGCCTAGTGTTTTCATGGTTAGAGACAATCACCAAAATTCTCTCAATCTCCTCCATCTTTCACCATTCAATCCTCCATATTGAATACAAGCCTCTCAATTCCATCCTTGTGCATTTCTACAGCCAAGAAATCTATAAATAAAGCTTCATTCAACCAAGAAAGGGATCCCAGATTACCCCCTAGGTTATCAAGTTTACTCTGCAAAATTTCATCAAGCATACAAGCATCCAAGCATCCAAGCATTCAACATTCAAGCATCCAACATCAAGTTTTCATATCATGGCTGCCTCCTATAGCTTTGTTTGTCAATTTTCATGTCAAGTCATATTTCATTAGTTTCATTTATTCATATACCCATTATCAACATCCTTCTCATTCTTTGAATTGTCATTTTAACAATCATAGTGCTCACATGATCTGAGAGCCACAGTGATTTAATAAATCTTTGGAGATAGAGAGCAATATGATGCTTTCAATAGATTATTATTTTGATTTAGTTAAAATAGCTTGATCTTTGATATAATATCATATTAAGAAGTGTTTTGTGATTTACACCTTATTCACACTTATAATTTGGCACCCACCATGGGGTATTAACCCCAATTTTATCAATTTTTTTTTGAAAAGTCTCACGTAGGTTTTTGGCGTGTTTTGTTTCAGTGCTTTCGTCAAATACTATAGCACATCCATGGAAAAATACAACGCTTCTGTGATTTGTTTTGGTGCTTCTGTGTTACTACATCTCATCCGTAATAAAATTTAGCGCTTTCAACTCTAGCGCTTCCATGAACTATTTCAGCGCATCGGTGATTTAGCACTTATGTGGCAAATTTTGACGCTTTGGTCTTCTGTTTCGGCGCTTTTGAGTTTCAGCGCATCAGGTAAAAGTTATAGCACTTCGGTGGGCTGTTCCAGCGCTTTTGTAAAATCAGTCTTGATATGACGTGACTGCGGCCAGATTTTAATTTTTTTCACAGTTGGACTAAAATTTATCAATCCTATGGTAGTCACTTCTAGTTTCTAAAATGTATCAATCCTAGGATAGTCATCACATTTTTTCAGTATAAGTTAAATAGAACAACATGATTTCTGTGAAGCAACACCTTCACATAGATTAGAAAATTTCTTTTTGGGCTTAAAACATAACAACTTATATGTTGTGCTTGTGGTGATTAGGCTTATTCTCTCCCCTTAACTGGGTAATGAAAGCGCCAGATTCACTTTTTACTTCATGCTATTTATGCTTTATTAAATCCTTTAGAAGGCCTACCATAGTGGGAAAAAGTACTCACCCTATGGGAATGACCTAAGTGTGAATGCCTAAAGCCAAGGATTCCAACCCACTCTAATAAAAATGAAAGTTATTGATGAAAGTCCAGCTTGACGGTAGTAAGCAAGATAACCATCCCCAAAATATTTGTTCTAAAGATTGGGAGGTCTCCTGAAGGATTTTATGAATTGTCGCACCGCACAGAAGCCCTATCTACGAAGCATAGAGTAGTATCCCGTCGAGTCAGTATCCAAACATTGTCATACTCATGGTGCAAGAGGAGGGAAGAATCTACCCCCAAGAAACTCACCATATAATTTCCAAGGACCATTTTCTCAGAGGACAAGAAATCCAACTCTGAGTATGTGCCTGGAAACGACAAAAACACGGGCGCCCTCTAGGGGGTGACATGGTTGTGTGCGTCAACACAATTTCAAGATGTGGGCTATGAGTATAACAATGACCTATATGTCCTTAAGTGTGAGTCTGTTTGATTTGTGTACAATTTTCTAAACAACTTGTAAAAATCAATAAGGACCATTCATGGTTCTTGAACATACACGATCTATTTAGTTTAAAACAATTATTCACAATTGCTTGTTGTGTTTTCAAAAAAATCATTAAAATCAAATTAAAGATCATCCTGAAAGTGACAAAGTCAAGTTAGATCAAAAGAAATCCATACTTCAAAAGTGGAAGTCCACCACGTTTTTCAAGAGAAAAATCAAAATCACAAAACCCAAGGAACCTTTCAGTTATCAAAATAAATTAAAAAGAGGGTGTTTTCTATATCAAAATCAAAAACTCTTATTAAAACATAGAACATTCATCCACAAATATCATGATTTTGCTAGCGGTCACACTTTAGATTACGTAGTAGAACCACTCCATTCACGAGCCTTCTTCCAAAGGAGGGCTCTCACACAGTATCACAACCATAGTCAATGCATATGTCAATCTTATTTTCTGAAACCCATGATAGAGTATGCCACAAGACCAAATCAAGTATTACAATAGAGAGTCTTAAAAGTCCTATTTTTAGTGCTTTGGAAAACCTGTTTTAGCACTTCGGATCACTATTTTAATGCTTCTGTGAAATAGCGCTTTCGGGCATTATTTCAGCACTTTCATAAAATATCACTTTCATCATCCTTTTCAGTGCTTCCGGGCACTATTTCAATACTTCTGTCAAGATAGCACTTCCATCCCTTTCTACAGTGCTTTCGAGCACTGTTTTAGTGCTTTCAAAACAGAGAGTTGAAAAATCTTATCAATCTGTCTGTCTATCATTTATCCACATTTTTTACTAGAACCTAAGTTTCTTTTTATCAAATTTTTTTTTTAAAGATCAAAATCAAAAAGGTTTATACAAATTTCCAATCTTATCAACTGAAACAAGATCTTGCAAATCAGAAGTGTCAAATCAAAATACACAATCGATTACCACTGAAGTTTCATCATCAGGATACTATCATCCTTTATCATGAAACCAAGTATAATAATCAAAATTTTAACATAGTCTTATCAATAAGATCAGTCATCTTATTCGACTTTGTTAAAAGTTCAATTGACATTTTTTTAGCATCAAAGATCAACATTTCAGAAGAAAGGGTAAAAATTTGTATGCCAATCTTCACAAGGTCCCAAAAATAGAGACTCTTAGAGCAAGAACTTAAAACATCCCAAAAAATGGTAGAGGAAAATCCTTGGAACAATCTGAACCAAAATGATAAGAACGAAATAACTCCAGAGGATTTTCAAACAATGCAACAAGATCCCAAATTCCATAAATTACTGGAAAATATTTTAGAACAAGATATGAAGAAATATCTTTTGATGTTTGCTGAATCAGGTGCCAAAATTCCCAAGGATTTTGACATGAATCATCTGAAAGAAGCACCTGGAACAAGTGAGACTGAAATACTGCAACCTACACAAACAATAGATCCAGTTACTGCTTTGACATCCCAAATGAAAATGCTACAACAACAGATGCAAGATATGACAAAAGGGAGTATCAAAAGATATGTGATACAGGACATTTGTCCTTATCCTTTCGATGCAACAGTCAACCTAATACCTTTTCCAAGACACTACAAATTCCCAAAGTACAACAAGTACAATGGAAGAATGGATCCAATAGATCATATCGGGGAATTCAAAACAATGAGCCTTGAGTTTTCCCAAGAGGAAACTTACTTAATGAGGTTATTCCCAATAAGTTCGAGAGGTACATATATGGAATGGTTCTCTAAACTACAATCAGGGATCAGGACTTTTGAGGAACTTGTCAACAAGTTCATCTCCCAATACTCATTTAACATCCAACATGATGTTACAATAAAGGATCTTTACAACTTAAAACAAAAAAAAGGGGAAACATTCTTGTCTTTTTTACAAAGATGGCGACGACTGTTCGCCAGATATCCTAGATCCATTCTTGAGGAAGAAAAGATGGAGTTGTTCATTTACAACTTGATGGAGGAAATGAGTTATAGACTAGAATTACAATGTCCTCCCACATTCGAAAAAGTAATAGAAAACGGTCTTAAAATTGAAGAAACATTAGTCAAAAGAGGAGTTATCAAGCATTTCAACGATAAAACGAATAACACAAGTAACTCCTCCAATCAATACTCAAACAATGACAAGCCAAAATTTTAGCAAAAGAATCGAAACACAACTACCAATGAAACAATGAATGATTCCCAAAATGTCAAACCAGTTTTCAACTTGACAACATCTACATCGAAGAATCAAAACAATGATCATACTGTTAAGTCAAATATCATGCAAAGCAACGAGATCGTAAAAACACAGTCATATCAGAAACCCTCAAATCGGTGTAGGTTCACACCTTTAGGCCAAATGATAGAATCAACAATGAAAGAATTAGTCACTAGTGGCCTTATCACTGCACAGGAAACCTAATTCTGGGATCCAAAGGTCAAACCACCATGGTGGGATGATGCAGATTACTGCAACTTCCATAATAACAAAGGTCACAAAACCAACGATTGTATGAAGTTGAAACACATAGTACAAGATTTAATCGACAACAAAAAAATATATGTGGAGGGACCTCAAGACAATAACGATCATTCAACCTTCAAAGACCCTTCTCCAAACTATGACAAAGGAGCATCATCATCTTCAAACAACAAAGGTAAGAACATCAACCATGTCTATGACAAAACAATCCTTTATTTCTCTAAAGTAGTGAGTGATCATACAATTGGTCATGAAATTGACGAACCCAACATCGACAACACTTCCCCTTTGGATTTGCTCCCAAGCATACAAAACTCACAAAATCAAATCAACGTCTTAAAAATCAGAGACCGTTAGTAACATCAACCAGAAAATGTAATAACTAGGGGGCAATCCAAGGTGGTGTTAAGGGGAGTTGGATCTACACATGCGGTTCCTCCTCCATCTCGTTATAACATTGTCAATCAACTACAAAATATTCTTGCACAAATATCGATACTAGAACTCCTTAAATTATCACCATCACATAAGGAAGTTCTAGAACAAGCACTAGTAGCCACTACGGTACCAACAAATCTAAATGTTTGCTAGTTCCAAGCTATGGTGGGACATTTGACTACCCTGCATTGTCTATCATTCTTCGAATAGGATGATGTCTCACTAAATCATCCCCATAATACCGCACTTCATATAGAAGTCTTAATCCACAATCATCGTGTCAAGAGAGTCTTAATAGATGGGGGAGCTGGTCTGAACATTTGCACTCTCAAGTTGATTTGTGCACTAGGGTACTCCGATGATGCTATTGATGCCCAAATAAAAATGACTATCAAAGCATATGATGAGGAGAAAAGATCATCCAAAGGATTAATTGTGTTATCCATACAAGTGGGGCCTATGATGAAACACATAGAATGTCAGGTTTTGGAAAAATATTTAACATACAACATACTCTTAGGACAATTGTGGATCCATGAAATGCAAGCCGTATCATCAACATATCATCAATGTTTGAAATTCCCAATAAATGGACAAGAGGTGACTATATTTGATGATTATAGTCATCCTCAACATTGTGACACAATTAGAATCTCCCAAGATACTTTGGTGCCTCACAACAGGGAAGCATCTGGTTCAAAATCATCCAACAAAGATAAACATCCAAGTCTCACCACCAAGTGGGTAGAAAAGAAGAATAAAGGAAAAGAAACAAGTCCTATTGAAACTCAATCAAAAGATAATCTGGATCCACAAACTTCTTCATCACAAAAAATTCAAGAGCAAGTTCGACTGAATGGACAAGGGCATGGGAACATATTATATGGAGCAATCGCTTAACTTATCACAGTTAATGCCATCTCCTAAGACCTATGGTCAACCATCTATGATAAAACCTCAAACATCATTACCGGTCATAGTTCTTGCAGAAATGTTTGTCAAAAATGGTACCATAAAGGATGAGTCAGACAATAAAGCGATCCTAGATTGGATATACAAAGATGAGGAACCCTCGACATCCAATATCAGTCTTAAAAATGTCAATATTAACACTGATAAATATGGAAAAGGAAAAGCTATTTTAGAAAAAATGGGTTATGAAGGACAAGGACCTATGGGATTAAGAAAGCATGGAATCATAGAGCCTATTCAACCCCTCACTCTCCACTCAAAAGAGAAAATGGGACTCAGATACTCTAGTGAAGAAAATAGGAACTGAAAAAGAAGACTATGGAAAGAATCCTTCAACTTAGAAACAACTCTGAGACAAATTCAAATGAATACGAGTGGGATTCATGTTTTGATGTATCTTTCACTGATATTCATATTGATGTCATCCAACAATATACACCTACATGTGAGGAGGGCCAAGGTTTTGGGTCAAGACCATTCATAGTAGGATCACAAAATATCAATGACTCGAGTGGGGATGAACAAACCACGAGTGAACTAGAAAATATTGAAGAAGGTACCATCATTGACCTCAATATTCCAATAAACAACTATGATGAAATGGCTGTCCAAACCCTTACATCCATCAACTGAAATGAATCTGATGACCTCATGCCATTAATCCATCCTGAACTAATTGACTGGGAACCTATCAAACCTCTAACCATGACAAGATTTGTAGATGATGATGCCATCATAAATTTCCTATGTCATACCGAACCTGGTACAAATTCTATCTGTAATACTCATAACAACACGACTCGATAGGAGGGTGTCAAATCTTCTAGTTGCAAAATTGAAAACAGGGAAAATAGATCTAATGGTGAAAACCATTCTATGCAGCATTAGATCTAGAAAAAGCAAAAATAAAGAATGCATCTAACAGTGAAAACCTTTTTGAGGAACATTATCATGAGTGATCATCGGTTCTAGTAGAACCAACATAGTCTGTGAACATCAGCACTGAGGAAAAGGCAAAAATCCTACATCTGGCAGAATCCATGACAGATCAAGAGAGACCAGACTTCATCAATTTCTTTGAAGAAAGAAGCATCAACTTTGCTTGGTCATATTCTGATATGCCAGGCTTAGATCCAAATCTACTCATGCATCATTTGTCTTTACCCACAGGAATCAGGCCTGTCAAGCAAAAATTGAGAAAAAAGCATCCCCATATCGTATTAATGGTAAAAACAGAGCTAAAGAAAGTGTTAGATGTTGGATTCATACGGTCTATAGAATATGCTGAGTGGATATCAAACCTTGTACCTATTTAAAAATTGGATAATAGCATCAGGATATGTATGGATTTCAGGGACCTAAATAAAGCATGCCCAAAGGATGATTTTCCGCTACCAAATATCGACATCATTGTGGAATTGACGGTAGGGCATGCCATGTTGTCAATCATGGATGGTTTCTCTAGGTACAATCAAATAAAAATAGCTCTAGAAGATCAGGAAAAGATGGCTTTTACATGTCCATGGGGAACTTTCTACTGGAACATCATGCCATTTTGTCTGAAAAACGTAGGAGCCACCTATCAAAGAGAAATGACGACAATCTTCCATGATATGATGCACACTTTCATGGAGGATTACATGGATGAAATATTGGAAAAATCTTGTACAAGGGACAAACATCTACATATCCTAGACAAAATCTTCACACGGCTAGAGAAATTCAATTTCAGGTTAAACCCCAAGAAGTGTGTCTTCAGGGTCACATCAGCAAAACTGTTGAGGTACATTGTCTCGAAAAAAGGAATTGAAGTGGATCCAGTAAAAGTAAAAGCAATAATGGAGATGCCACCTCCTAAGAACATCAGTCAACTTAGATCACTACAGGGAAGACTCCAATCTATCAGGAGATTTATCTCCTAGCTGGTAGACAAGAGTCATCCTTTTAATCACCTTTTGCATAAAAATGTAATTTTCAAATGGGATGAGGGGTGCAAAATGACATAAAATAAAATAAAACATCTAATGTCACCACCCATTCTCATGCCACCAACAGAAGGAAGACCTTTGATATTGTACATTGCCACGACAAATATCTCTTTGGAGACACTCTTAGTGCAAGAGGATTATGAAGGAAAAGAACATGCCATCTACTATATCAGCAGGACATTAAATGGGTATAAAATAAACTACACTTTCATAGAGAAGTCTTTCTTGGTAGTAGTGTTTTCTACTCAATAGCTGAGACATTATATGTTGACCCATACAATCAGGTGAATAGAAAAGATTGACCCATTAAAATATCTACTTAGTAAAGTTTCCTTAACAGGTAGACTGGCAAAGAGGGTCATGCTATTAAGTGAATTTGACATTCAATATGTGGAGAGAAAATCCATCAAGCGTTAGGCAATTGCTGAATAATTAGTTGAGGCTCCTCTACTAGATGATCGACCAATGGCAATGGAATTTCCAAATGTAGATATTCTAACAGTAATACCCCAACAATGGGTATTATATTTTGATGGATCATACACACAACGCAGATCAGAAGTAGGGATTTTGTTCATCTCTCCCCAAGGACACACCATTCTAAAATCATATAGACTAATGTTTCTGTGTAGAAATAATGTGGCAGAATATGAAGCATTAATCATTGGGGTCAAAATAGAAATTTAATGGAAGATCACGGACTTACAGGTATATGGGGACTCTCAACTAGTCATTTATCAAGTAAATGACGAGTATCAAACAAAAGATGAAAATTTGATGCCTTACAAGCACCAAATAGATGATCTGAAACAATTTTTTGTCAATATTAAGTTTGATCAAATTCCAAGGGTGGAGAACAAAGCTGCAGACGCTATGGCCACAATTGCTTCATTATTACAATTTCTGGAGAAACGTGTTTGTTATGAGTTTATGGTAGAACAAGTATCGTTTCCTTCCCATAATAATTCAAAATCTGCTACCATTTGCCATCTAGAAACCATTGAAACCTCCATCTATGAAAAGACCTATGCTTACCTAAAAGATGATATCCTTCCTCCTGATCTTTTCAGGAACCAAAAATGAAACTTCATCCGCCAATCCGCATGACATACTTTAATCGCAGACATACTTTATCGTCGAGGTCTTGATGGTACCTTCGATGTCTAGAACACAACGAATCTGAAACAACCCTATGAGAGGTTCATGAGGGTATTTGTGGCACTCATTCGAGTGGGATAACTCTAGCCAAGAAACTCCTCCGTTTAGGATATTATTGGCCATACATGGAGAAATAATCCTATCAGTTTGCTAAGAAATGTCAAAAGTGTTAGATTCACAACAATCTGATTCATGCACCAACACAAGAAATGCATCCGTTCACATCAACATGGCCTTTTTGTCAATGGGGTCTGGATTTGGTAGGAAATATAAATCCATCTTCATCCAATGGACACAAGTTCATTATCATAGCTACAAAATATTTCACAAAAAGGATAGAAGCAGTGCCTCTTACAACCATCACTAGCAAGTAGATCTCCTCTTTAATCTTGAATTACTTAATATGTCAGTATGGAATCCCTCAATCTATTATCACTGATAATGGACGACCTTTCAAGAATCAATATTTCCAAGAACTATGTGAGAATTTTCATATCCAACATCATTTTTCAACACCGTACTATCCTCAAGGGAATGGCCAAGTAGAGGCCTTGAACAAAACAATTCTAAAAATTCTCAAAAATATGGTTAACAATGTTGGACGTGATTGGCATGTTTAACTCAATCCTGCACTATGGGCCTACAAAACAAGTATCAAAACTCCAACAGGAGCTACACCATATGCCTTGATATATGGATCAGAAGCCATATTTCCCATTGAAATTGAGATTCCATCCCTTTGTGTATCACTAAGAGGAATCATTTTAGATGAAGAATATAGGGTATCTAGACTACAAGAATTGGAATTGCTGGATGAGCATCGTCAACACGTTGTTAATCATCTAACGGCTTATCAACAGAGAATGTCAAGGAGTTACAACCACAGGGTAAAACCGAGGGTCTTCCAGGTTGGTGATTTGGTACTAAAGGAAAACCCTAGGAATCAGCAGGACAAGGAGAAGAAAGGGAAATTTGAACCTAACTGGCTTGGTACTTTTGTCATCATATCAGTATATGGATCAGGGGCATATCAACTATCAACGTCAGAAGGGGATTTGTTTGATGAACCTATCAACAGTATCCATCTCAAAAAATTCTATACTTGAATCTCCTAGTGCACAGGTCAAACTTTTGAAAATGGTTTCCTTGATGAAAACCTGGCAAACAAGCATCATGACAACACAAAAATACAAAAAATAAAAATAAAATATATATATATAAAATACAAAAGGAAAGAAAAAACGAGAAAAATGAGAAAAATAAACAAAACAAAGAGTGTAATCAAAGCATATGGTAAAAGCCTGGAAACAAGCATCGTATGTGATTCTAAAAGATTAGCTTCCCCATCTATTTTGATACATATCAGGATCCATAATCTGGGCAATTAGTATCATTTCATATCATGTTATTAGTCTTGCCACCATTGCATCCATATCAACATCATTTCACATAGTCAAGTCTCACTCCAAGCTTGGGGGCAACATTTGGATATCACTAGGGGCAACAAAAACATTGATTTCACCAAAGGGTGAACAATAGTATAACAAAAAAATGAAACCAAAGATCAAAACGCAACATCAATCACCAACAGAGAGGCATCAAACATCCATATCATATCAAAAATCCAAAAAAAACAAAAAAAAATCCATTCTGGAAAAGGCAAAAAAATCCAAAAACATAGGTTTGTGTCAGTTGAACTACGTGGTCTCTGCGTGTGTAACGTAGGCAAGGCTAATCTTTGATCAGCCCCCGAGACCCCTAGGATAAGTTAGTAGGTTATGTCTTTGGTCAAAATCTCAAAAATAACAAAAACATTACAAAATCAGGATGGATGATCTCAAATCTGAAAAATGATTGTAACACTCTAAGTAAAAAATGGATAAATTGTATCTTTGATTATCATTTCTTTGGAGTAACTCAATGATGTATTGAACTAGAGAAACAAGGAAAAATAATGATATTTTTGTCTGCTGTGTATATGTTAATCTTTTAAATGTATGAATTATCGAGGGATGTGCTATGCAAATGTATCACCGATGACATTCAAAATTCACAAATTGAAATGATTAATCACTGACTGTTTATGCAATGAACGCTTAGGTCATCTCGGTTCAATTATACCTAGATGCTTGTGTTCACTTGAAATATCAAAAATTATGAAAGAAGTACTCAGGTCGCCATTGGTCTAACACATACCATTGATGCTTGTATTCACTTTCAACATCCAATAAAAGCTCTATGATGACAAAAAGCACAAAATTACTGTTAAAATGAAAATGATTTTTGCATATAGTTGCATGTTAAAATTAGACTGCATTCATCATAATTCATTATCTGTAGAGTATTTTTTACATAAAGGGTTCGAATCAATGATTATCTTATCTACAAATAGACTCAGTATACTTGACAAAAGTCAAAATCATCAAAAACATGTAGAAATCATCATCTCAACATTTAGTTTTGTCATTTCATCATTCATACATTTTACATCAAATAACTTATACATTAAATTGTACCATACATACATCATGTGCATTTTTACCATAAACATTCATTACATTATCATCCATCACCATCAGATGGATTTGATCACTTTTCAAACTCCATACATCATTTGTCATCAATACATTTTATCAGATTTTAAATAAAGGTAGGTCATGTTATTATTATCATTGTATCATCCATCCATTATCATTCATCATAAATCATCATTTTTATTATCATCACATTTAAAATAAAATACATTTATCATAACATCATTACATTGAAATAAAAGCATTCACATAGGTCATCATTTAGAGATTCATACATCACATCATACATCTAAATATCATGTAATCTGCATATTCATTATAATCATTAAAATGCATTTATCATAGTATCATCACATTGAAATAAAATCATTCATATAGAAAATCACATGTTACATCATCACATAATAAATGCATCCATACATAATAAATGCATCCATCACATAGAAATCATAAATCATCATAAAATCACATCAACTGCATCTCATATATATCATCAATGTCAAGTATACAATGAAGTTTGAAATAAGAATACATCATCAAAAAATGAGGTAAATTGTAATATACATCATGTCTCAAAAAGAAAAATCTCAATAAAACATCTATGATCTGTTGTTGCCAGAATGTGCGGGCCCAACGGGACCGGTACCACCAACACCCCTGGAAGAACTAGGATCTCTAGGATCTCTAGGATCTCTACGTGGAGGTTGCGTCACACCTTCATTGATTATCTGAGTGCGAGACCGACCAGATCTCGAAGGGGCATAGCTTACTCTATGATCAGCAGGCACAACATCATGATATCTACCTTGGTAGAACTCTGCCTCTTGGCCAACCCGCATAATCTCTCTCATGTAATCTCCCACCGAGGTACCATCAGCCACTCTCTATAGGGTCTCAGTTGTCTCCTATGCCCTCTCAGCAATCTGACATGCACTGTCTCGCTCGGCTGTCAATGTGACAACCTGAGTCTACACGGCGGCCAACTATCCCTGAACCTGCGTTAGAGCCTGAGCTTGCATCTGCGTCTATGTCTAAATAAGCAAACCCCGAGCCTATACCAACTATCCCTGTAGCATCTGTACCTGCATTTGTAGACCTGCAATCTATCTCTAGTGGTCCACTGACGGTACTGCCACTGCTCGCCTCTTGTGAGGCCTACTAGATGAAGGACCACTGTTGACTAGCCCTACCCCTCTACCACCTCCTCCGCCACCATCACTATCATCGCTACTGCTATCATCACTACCACTCTATTTGCAACTGCCTGATGAAGTACCACCCTCACTAGCCACAGAACCCTCAGTCGCATCCTCCTCGATGGGTAACGGTGCTGGCTCATTTGGAATGGTAATGCGAGGGTGTGGAACCAAAGCCAAAAATACAGCGTACTCCTCTGTAACCGATGCCTTTGCAATGTCTATATGCATGTCCCAAGGTGATGGCTGTAGTGCTCTGTATCCCTCTACTCTTACCTCATATGACAAACAAGGCCCCCAATCAGGTATATCACACCACCGCCTAGCATAGTGGGCTACCCCTTGTGGCATACACTAAATGATTCCATACTGCCTGCACACTTAGCCTAGCAATAATCTCTCCAAAACAAAGGGTGTCCTGCTAATCAAATACATGGAATCATAGAGATACCCCAACACTGCATCATCCTCATCCCACTGCTCATAGTCTAAGTATGGCTGCTAGGTAGCAGTCTCTGTATCATCAAATGCTTGCCTCCAATGCTCCAACTTACTCATCTGAGACTGGGTAAGCCGACCTCTGTATCAAAACACATATAGTTTTCTTGCTAGTCTATCCATCACTAGAAATGGACGAGCAATGGAAAAATGCTCCCATGCCCACACCTGTAATAGGGTCATCCCTGCTGATAAACTGTGTGCCCCAAGGTACACCACTGAATGAACATCATGATAGAGATGAGCCAGCATGCACATCCTCCATGTGTATCTCATACCATGTACAACCATACTCTCAATAATCTTGCCCCAACCCACAAGGAATCCCTTTGACCTACGATCAGGGCAAAGGAAACCTCTAATAAATCTAGCAAACACTATTGGTAGTTTCACATATGCATCGACAATCCTCCTCCATGGCACACTAGGATCTGCAATATCCTGATCCTGAAACACTCTCTCCCACTAGCCTCATGAGAATCATATACTATGATATCTTCCATGAATGGAATGCACAAAATCCACCACACATCCTCAGTTGTGACCATCATCTCCCCAGTGGGTAAATGAAATGTGTTGTGGTCACTATGCCACCTCTCAGCCAAAGAAGTCGATTAATTCTAATCTGGGGCATGTTAAGCAAACTGGTTAGACCGCATCGACCTATAATCTGAATCTCATCTAGTGTCAGATGAGGTATTAGGTCAATAGTCCAAGGAAACCGCTCTCACATCTGGAGAGTACCTAGCTCCTCCTATCATCACAATAAAAAATCTACAATCAGTGCACTATGTCTAGAAATCAAAAGTCTTTCTACTATCAAGTCTATTCCAAAATATTGGTATGAATTTTCGATCAAAATTTATGAGCGAAACATCAACAAACCTCACCTATCATGAAGTTCATCAAACATTATCTAATCTCACCTATCATGAGATTTATCAGATATTGAATCATTTCCTCGCCTATCATGAGGATCAACACAAATAGGATTTCTTCTCGCATATCATGAGAGTAAGTTTTATTTAAATGATCAAACTCCAAAATCAAGAATTTGGATTATCAATCATACCAATCTGAAGAATGGACATGATCAAAATCAATGAAATCAAGGTTTAAAAAATTCAAAATCTCTAATTCTAACATAGATGTGCTAAAACAGGCATCCAAAGTGCTAAATCTCAAAAGCGCTACTTTATCATTCAAAGGCGGTAAAATAGACACCCGAAGCGCTATTTTAGCTGAAGCGCTACTTTAGCACTCCGATGTGCTATAACAGGAAACCAAAGTGCTATTTCACCATAAGTGTTGTTTTACCACATCAAAGTGCTAAAATAGTCCATGAAATCACCACTTTACCAGAAGCGCTAGAATAGACCATGAAAGCGCTAATCTACCAAATCAAAGCACTAGAACTCTCTAGGTGCTAAAATCCGGCATCAATGCGCTATTAATACCTACCTAAGCACTAAATCATTGAAAGCGTTGAACTATCCTATGGAAGTGCTAGAGAAATTAACACAAGCACTAAATCTCAAAGCACTACACTGGAGTGAAAGTGCTACAACGCGGCTTGGAAGTGCTAATCTAGCTAAAAAACGTGAAAGGCAAGAAAAAGCATAAAAAATAGAATTACACAAAAAATGAGGAGGGTAATGGGTACATACTGGAGGTCCATACATGGTCGGTTGTCGATGACATCGAACGCGCTCAAAATGGTGAGTCTGGTAAGGGATTGGCATCCTGCTCCAGTTGGCTGAAATGTCTCTATCACAAGATTTTTAAAACTCAAAAAGTACAAATGACTTTGAAAATGACCTTTTGCACTATATATAACTTTTGAAAAGGGATTTTTGGTGGGTTTTATTATATTTTGATTAATTTTATCCATGATATTAATTGAAATTCATCTATGGGCTATATTTCTTCATAAATTGTCAGGAGATAAATTATTTCTTTATCAAATCATCATCGAATCATCATAGAATCACCAAATCATCATAAAATTTTCCAAAAATTCTAAAAAATCATCAAATCATTAATTTGTCTCCCAAGTGGGCATATTATCGACAATCATCTGAAAATCAATATCTGGGGCATGTCTGGGGCATACAATTTTTTTTTTTTATCATCAATCTTGGCAGTAGCAGCAAAATTTTCTTCGAAGCAATTCATAAACACATCACTTCAAAGAGGGGGAAACTGTATACACCCAAAAATGGTCTAGAGAATCTGATTAATTAAATACAAATTATTTAATTGATTATCCTAATTTCCTCTACTGTTTCAATAAATAAAAATATTTATTTATATAGTTCACATTTAAATTCATCTTAATTAAATAAACAAAATTAAATACTTTGTTTGATTTAATTATCAAATTCCTATTTTATTCTATCACATCAATCTTAAATTAATTAAATAGAGATTAAACACGTTATTTATTAATTGCCATATTCTTCTGTTTAATTTAATAAACAACTTCTATAGTTCATTTTATTAAATTATTTATCCCTCTTTTGCTAATTTAAATAAATCAAAAATATTTGAATAAAGGCATAAAGAATATTCCATCTATATTTCCTCAAAATCAAATTAGATATCTTATGTTTAATTTATGTCTAAAATATGTCAAAATTAATGCTTTGAAACTTCACGGGAAGTTTTGGAGACAAATTCCAAATTCTTCTCTCAATCCTCCTCCATCAATCTTTCCTCTTCTCTTGCCTGGTGTTTTCATGGGTAGAGATAATCACCAAAATTCTCTCAATCTCCTCCATCTTTCACCATTCAATCCTCCAGATTGAATCCAAGCGTCTCAATGCCATCCCTCTGCATTTCTAAAGCCAGGAAATCTATAAATAAAGCTTCATTCAACCAAGAAAGGGATCCCAGATTACCCCCCAGGTTATCAAGTTTACTCTGCATAATTTCATCAAGCATCCAAGCATTCAACATTCAAGCATCCAACATCAAGTTTTCATATCATGGCTGCCTCCTGTAGCTTTGTTTGTCAATTTTCATTTCAATTCATATTACATTAGTTTCATTTATTCATATACCCATTATCAACATCCTTCTCGTTCTCTGAATTGTCATTTTAACAATCATAGTGCTCACACAATTTGAGAGCCACAGTGATTTAATAAATCTTTGGAGATAGAGAGCAATATGACGCTTTCAATAGATTATTTTTTTGATTTAGTTCAATTAGCTTGATATTTGATATAATGTCATATTAAGAAGTGTTTTGTGCTTTACACCTTATTCACACTTACACAATGTACTTATGTAAGAAATTGCTCTTGAGAGGTTGTGAAGTTTTGTTGGTTTTTGAGCACCGCTTGTGAGGAAAATCCAGAATAGTCAGTATTTCATCATCCAATATTAAAAAAATCATTTCAAATTCATAAGTTTTAAATTTTGTTTTTCTCTCCATCCCTTTTCCAATAAGGTTTTAGGATAGGATCATTATACGAAGAACCAGCTCGCTCTAGAGATTCTCTTTCCTTATAGACCACCCACATCTGGAAAGAGTTTCAATGTTGCAACAGATAGTCTAATTTTTGCAAAATCTGATGAGGTGTATATCTGATTGCTAACAATTTTTAACACACCTGGTGGGACCCTAGAAATCATTTTCAGAGAAGTTTAACTCTTAAAATTTTTTGTTTGGTGTATGTAGCAGATTTCTTAGCCTTTTGCAGGCCTTTTCAATATACCTAACGACTCCATTCTCAATTTTGCATCCAAATCAAGTGTTGGTTTGTTTTAAAAACCTAAATTTTGTGGTTTTCCAGCATATGAATGAATAATATGTCAATTTTTCATGATAGTGTGTCATATCATCCACCATACCATGATCATGCTGCTGGTTCGAATATTATGAATTTTCAAAAACAACATGTCCAATATTAATACCCACCCACCCCTGCTTATTTTTTATCTCAGCCCTCATATGTTCGAAGTCACCCCCAAGATACTCAAGATTTGAGCCTCAAAGATACAAGGTTGAACTACGAAAGGGAAATGAGCGACATAGAGAGCAAAAGAAACCTAATTTATCAATAGGAGGAGATGGCAAGTATAAAGAGCACGTTGCTTGACTACATGAGATAGTTGTTGGAGATCAAGGAGAAGAAAGGGTATAATCAACAACAGGAGGAGATGGCTCATCAAACCTATCTTCATGAGAAAGAGTTGGAAGCCCAAAGAATACAGTTTGAGGAGAATTTGGAGAGGGAGGCAACTACAAAACAAAGCTTCTATTTGCTTAGTTTCAAAGGCACGAAGCCCAAGCAACTCCTGCCATTCCAGAGCATACCGTTCAAGAAGAGGAAGTTGTTTCACAACAAAAGGTTGTTGTTGGGTCTGTTTCATTGGAGCAATAGAATATTGAATATTATTTTGAGGTCTCCAACTGGTATAGTGATGACGAGGAGCTCAAAAATTGGGAACAACTGCTAGAAAAGAAAGAGGAGGCTATAGTTGAGGAACTATAAATTCCAGACCAAGGAATGGTTGGTGATTCATGAGTTGTAGCTGATTTATTTCATGAATTACCACTTTTTGTTGAAGACAACATGCAGGTCCCTAACTTACCAGCTGAGGACATTCAACCTTTTCAAGGTGACTTTCTGCTTGATTGTCATGATCCTGACTATTCCGCTTGTAGAGAGCTTTCCGCTTTGCTAAGTTCCGACAATGATCAAATGCCCAATTCCGAAGAGAAAAGTGATGAAATCCATTCACACAACATATTGATCCATGAGAAAATAAATGATGATAGCTCAGTTGTGGAGGAGCGTGATTTTAAATGCCTGATTTAGCCAAGGCAAGAAGTAGTTTTTGGTTGGTGGGATAGTTGAAAAGAGTGACATCACAGTAAATAGTTTCAATTTTGTCTTGTCATTAGGATGTCCAATTAGACACATCGCTATATTGGAGGCCAGCAAAAGGGTTCCCATCTTGGTTGAACCCAAGCATGAAAGTGCATTTGAATGAGAACAAATTCAGGTCTTTTCACTGTCTCGAGCCAATAACGATTATATTCCATATGAGGAGGTTAGTAAGCTTGTATACATTCTGCAGGGTGTGGTACAACTATCTCATGCCTTTTTATCCATTGCTAATTTTTGTCTAGTTGTCCAAGATCATGTAAAGCATCGAATTTTTTGTAGAAAGGGAAACTATTTCACCCAACCAGTGAATGGTTTCATTTGACTAGCTCCTTTGGCTGGTTAGCATAGTTTAGAGTAAGTTGTTACAAATAAGTGTGTTACTCACATTTATTTTTAGTATTTTTTCTTTCCCTAAGCGTTGTTGCACATTGTTCTGTTGGTCATCAGCGCCTGTTAGTTTTGTTTTGTTGTTGTTTTCGAGTTGCTGTTTTAGTTTTTCTAAGTTCATGAAGGGGCAGTTTTGACTCCACGCCCAATGGAGTTTTTAAAGGCAACTGATCTATGCTTAGCTAGCAAGCATCTAGCGGAAATCACCAAAATGTTACCAATTTTTTGCTACAACTCAAATGGTGGAGCTGATTTAAATGTTGTTATATTTAAAAGTAAAATGCAGTTATTTATGAATGTGCTTGGGTGGAGTTTTGCACTCTGTTTTTTGCCATGTAGTTATTCATAAGGAAATGCAGATTTGCCATGTTTTTTAGTTTACCCATATGGGGGTTTTAAAAAATAAACACAAACAGTGTATTTTCCAGAATACTCATATGGGGTTTTAAAGAAACAAAAGTGCAGATAGTTCATCTTCCAGTTTACCCATGCAAGGGTTTTCAACAGAAGACAAATATACGTTTTCTATCAGAATCAGGAATACGCATGTAGGGATTTACATCAAAATGCAAATATTCACATGCTATAATGGGTCAAACCCATTCATGAAGAGAAGTTGCAGGAGAATACAATGAACAAATGTAGATTACAAACACTCTTTTTGGGCTTTCATGGTGTGGCCAGTCGATGGGTCGATATTATTTCAACGAAATAACATTCATTTTTTCTGAGAGATTAGCTTCTAAAGATTTTATTTTAGCAAGGAAAACAAATATGAGGAGAAGCCCAGGCCTTATGGCCTGTCTTTTTCTTTCAAATGGTGAGAGGAGCTATCAAAGACCATGAGTTCGAACTTACCAAGTTGCAGAGGGGTTGACCGAAGTGGAGAAGAAATGTGGAGTTCCCAAGCTACAGGTTGAGCCCTCCCATGGCGGCCAGTTACAAGTCAAAAACATATAATAAAGAAAAGCACATAATGCAAGGAGTGCATCAGAAAAATGTAATATAAGTCATGGCCTATGAGGCCATATTCTCATCAAAAGAACCAAGGAACTATGCAAAGAAATACAGGCCACACTTACCACAGAATGGAGGAGAAAATTAGAAGTTTCAAAGCCTTCCCAAGTTGCAAGGTCGAGTGTAGGCAGGGCAACGCCTTCGTTCCCAACAGAGCAAAGTCTCCAATTCAAAAGATGCAAAAGAATGTTTTTAGGGTTTTCTCTTGTTTTGTCTTCTTGACCTAGTTCGAGTTTAGGTTAAGTGACTTTTCCATGGAGTGGAGAATTTCAAACTTAGGACATTTTGTTGCATTTTGAAACTTAGTCTTAAGTTTAATAATTTATGTCATCATGGTATCTTGCATGGGTCAAGCCTTGTAGGGATTTCTCAAGAGTCATAAGCCTCAGTTGTTAACAATTTAGGGTCTTAGTTATATCTCAAGGCATTTGCTTTTAAAAAAAAATGATAATTGTAATGTGCCTTAGGATTAGGATTTAAGACCTAGGCTTCATCTTATTTTAATTATTTTTGGAGAAAACAATTAAATATTGTAAGGAGGAGGTTGTATAATTTTATGATTTTTTATGAGAAAAATCAAACTTTGTAAAGGAGATATAAGGTGTCTTATGTAGAGGATTTAGAAAAAAAAGCTTTAATTATAAAATGGAATAATTGTAAAACTGCATCATGTAAAGCAGAAGCAAAGCAATGCTTTATAAATTGCTTTGTTTTCTTGCTATTTTTAGCAGTTAAGGTTGACTTTTCTTCTTGGTTGGAATTGGGTTTTCAGTTGGAGAGATAAGGTTATTTTCTTGCTTTAAAAGTAGTTTTTTTCTTTTTTTCAAGGCTTGACAGTTGATGCATGCAAAAAGTGTGACTTTCCACTTTTATGCTGACTTGTTGCATATTTTTTGGGACCTTTTCCATGAGATTTTTTCAAGAGCTCGGATTAGGGTTTGAAACATATATCTTGGGAGAAAATTAGGGTTTTAAAGTTCATTCTATTTTGGCTCTTACACATTTTTGAGCTGAAACTGTTTTGGTACTTAGTTGGATAATTTTTGGAATACTCCTACAACAAATAAAGAACAAAATTCCTACCTATCATTTTTGTGTCCATTTACAGTTCAGTTGATATTATTCTTGTGATTTTTAGTTTAAGAAATCCTTGTTATGTCCTAGGTTGTAGTTTGATGCTGAAAAGTGCAAAAATACAGGTTGCATGTTGTGTTTTGAACATACCTTCATGTGAAGTACTTATGTAAGAAATTTCTCTTGAGAGGTTGTGAAGTTTTGTTGGTTTTTGAGCACTATTTGTGAGGAAAATCGAGAATAGTCAGTATTTCATCATCCAATATTAAAAAAATCATTTCAAAGTCATAAGTTTTAAATTATGTTTTTTTCTCTATCCTTTTCCAATAAGGTTTTAGGATAGGATCATTATACGGAGAACCAGCTTGCTCTGAAGATTCTCTTTCCTTATAGACCACCCATGTCTGGAAAGAGTTTCAATGTTGCAACAGATACTCTAATTTTTGCAAAATCTAACAGGGTGCATATTTGATTGCTAACAGTTTTTGGCGTGCTCGATGGGACCCTGAAAATTAGTTTCAGAGAAGTTTAATTCTTAAAATTTGTTGTTTGGTGTATGAAGTAGGTTTCTCAGCCTTTTGGAGGCCTTTTCAATATACCTTGCCACTCCACACTCAATTTTGCATGCAGATCAAGTGCTGGTTTATTTTAAAAACCTAACTTTTGTGGTATTTTAGCTTATGAATGAATAATATGTCAATTTTTCATGATAGTGTGTCATATCATCCACCATACCATGATCATGCTGATGGTTCCATTATTATTACTTTTCAAAAACATGTCCAATATTACCACCCACCCACCCTTGCTTATTTTTTCATCTCAACCCTCATATGTTTGAACTCACCCCCAAGGTACTCAAGAGTTGAGCCTCACAGATTTAAGGCTGAACTACGAAAGGGAAATGAGTGACATAAAGAGCCAAAGAAACCTAATTTATCAATAGGAGGAGATGGAAAGTATAAAGAGCATGTTGCTTGAATACATGAGACAATTGGAGGAGATCAAGGAGCAACAAGGGTATAATCAACAATAGAATGAGATGGCTCATCAAACCTATCTTCATGAGTAGGAGTTGGAAGCCCAAAGAATACAGTTTGAGGAGAATTTGGAGAGGGAGGTAGCTACACAAATAAAGCTTCTACTTGCTTAGTTTCAAAGGCACGAAGCCCAAGAAGCTCCTACCATTTTGGAGCATCCCATTCAAGAAGAGGAAGAGTTTCACAAAAAAGGTTGTTGTTGGGTCTGTTTCATTGGAGTAGCAGAATATTGAATATTATTTTGAGGTCTCCAATTGGTATAGTGATGAGGAGGAGCTTGAAAATCGGGAACAACTGCTAGAAAAGAGAGAGGAGGCTATAGTTGAGGAACTAAAAATTCCAGATCAAGGAATGGTTGGTGATTCACAAATTGTAGCTAATTTGTTTGATGAATTACCACTTTTTGTTGAAGAAAACATGCAGTTCCCTAGCTTACCAGCTGAGGACATTCAACCTTTTCAAGGTGACTCTCTACTTGATTGTTAGGATCCTAACTATTCCACTTGTAGAGAGCTTTCCGCTATGCTAAGTTACAACAATGATCAAATGCCCATTTCTGGAGAGTGAGGTGATGAAAGCCATTCACACAACATAATGATCCATGAGAAAATAAATGATGACACCTCAGTTGTGGAGCGTGAGTTTGAATTCCTGATTCAGCCAAGGCAGGAAGTAGTTGTGGTTGGTGGGATAGTTGACAAGAGTGTCATCATAGTAAAAAGTTTCAATTTTGTCTTGTCATCAAGATGTCCAATTCAACACATCGCTAGATTGGAGGCCAGCAAAAGGGTTCCCATCTTGGTTGAACCCAAGCATGAAAGTGCATTTGAAGTAGAACAAATTCAGGTCTTTTTGCTGCCTCGAGCCAATAATGATTATATTCCATATGAGGAGGTTAGTAAGCTTGTATACATTCTGTAGGGTTTGGTACAACTATCTCATGCCTTTTTATCCATTATTAATTTTCATCTAGTTGTCCAAGATCATGTAAAGCATCAATTATTTTGTAGAAAGGAAAACTATTTCACCCAACCAGTGAATGGTTTCATTTGACTAGCTCCTTTGGTTGGTTAGCATAGTTTAGAGTAAGTTGTTACAAATAAGTGTGTTACACACATTTATTTTCATTAGTTTTTCTTTCCCTAAGCGTTTTTGCGCATTGTTCTGTTGGCCATCAAGGCCTGTTAGTTTTTCTTTCAACTTTGTCTGTTTTGTTTTGCTACTGTTTTGGAGTTGTTGTTTCAATTTTTCTGAGTTCACGAAGGGGCAGTTTTGACTCTATGCCTAATGGAGTTTTGAAAGGAAACTAATATATGCTTAGCTGGCAAGCATCTAGCAGAAATCACCAAAATGTTATCAATTTTTCGCTACAGCTCAAATGGTGGAGCTGATTTAAATGTTGTTATATTTAAAAGTAAAATGCAATTATTTCTTAATGTGCTTGAGTGGAGTTTTTCACTCCATTTTAGTTCATTAAGTGACAGTTATGCTTTGAAAAGAGGAATCGGAGTTTCAAAAATTTCTATTCAATGCTTTACGGTTAGATGAAGTACAAGACCAAGCGTTAAATAATAAAGATTTTCAAATTCTTTCATTTATTTCATAAAGTGATTCATATTTACAACATAAGTCATTTTATTGCAAGAATACAAATGCTATTACAAATTTGCATTGAGATGCATTTTTCCATTTTTAAATGAAAAGAAGAAAGGATGAAATCAAATATCCACACAAGCCATGGATGTGACTATCACAGTGCATCATAAACAAAACACTACACTATGGAGGATGCATAAAGGAAAAATCACATAAGTACAAACATAATCATCATTGCCTGATTGATTGATGAACGACGCAAAAGTGGTGCACCATTTGTCATTTTCGAGCTTTGTTGACCTGTAGGGAAGAATAGAGGGATGTAAGAGGCTCAGATTATGAATACACCTATATGAACCATCAACGATAATGTAGTATGCTACTGATCATGCATTGAAACAATCAAGGAAAGTGCAGAGACATGAGATGAAGGAGAAACAACAACACAAACATGATATATTGTTTTTATGCTAAAACTATTTGTTTCCTAGTGCAAGTATAGGAAAATCCATGTAGTTGTTTATCTTCGAAGACCAAGCATGTGGGGAAAAATGGGCTCCCACAAGGGTAGAGCCTGACATGCTGCCCTTATATGTTACAAGAATGAGAAACTAGGTCAAAATAACAACAGTTTGTTAGAGCCCATCATTCCTGAGAAACATCTAAATAATCTTGGCCTAGATTGTACTACTAGAAAAGTTACCCTTCTTGGAAAAGGTACTTCCACTAAAAGGGCTAAGGCTTCCTCTTGGTTACCATCATCCTATGATTCTACCCTAGATGACTTCCCCCTTGATGTTGCTGACCTATTTAAGAATAAATCCATTTTCATGATATCCACAACATCCTTCATCTTGAGCATTGGACCAATGAGGACCACCGATTCTTGATTTATTCAAAAAAAATGAAGCAATCTCAAAATTTATGGGACTCTGTGACAATTTACCATGGGAAGATAACAAAGCTGGTTTTGACATAGAGCTAGACAAAGGGGCATACTATAGGGAGATGATTTAATCCTTAAGTCATAAAATTGATGAAATGCAACAAACATGTAGATCCCTAAGTGAAAACCACATTGTGGCAGTTTCTGATCCTAAAATAGTAAAAAGAAAGGACACATACGAAGTTGAAAATCTCTTTGAGGAACCAAGGGATGGGGTATTCAATCTCCCCCTTAGTGTGATGCACCTAGAGAAGTTAGAAGTTCTATTAGAAAATTCTACTCCAGTCAATGTCAAAACCGACAAAGCACCCAAGATCACTTTCTATGCCAAATCCTTGTTGGATGAAGAAAAAAAACCTAGCAGTGTACCTAAAAGAGTGAAGAGCTAACTTTGTAGGTCATACATAGATATTCCATGGTTCGATCCAAAAGTGGTTGTGCATCACTTAGCGGTTTATCCTAAAGCCAAAAGTGTGAAGCATAAATTAAGAAAGATGCATCCTCAAATAGAACTCTTGGTGAAACTTGAGTTACAAAATCTTCTTGACATTGGATTTATCCAACCGATAGATTATCCTAAGTGGGTTTCAAACCTGGCACCAGTCTCCAAACCCATTGGTGGTATCAAAATATTCATGGATTTCAGAGACTTAAACAAAGCATGCCCGAAGGATGATTTCCCTCTTCCTAATATCGATCTCATTGTGGATTTAACAATTGGGCATGAAATGTTATCACTCATGGATGTTTTTCTAGGCTATAATTAGATCATGATCACAAAGGAGGATCAACAAAAAAATTCATTCACCTATCCATGGGGAACATATTGCTGGAACATGATGCCATTTGGGCTAAAGAATGCATGAGAGAACTATTAGAGAGAAATGAACTTCATCTTTCACGACATGATCCACAAAATAGTCAAAGATTATGTGGATGATATTTTGGCCAAGTCAAAGAAAATAAATGAGCACATAGAGGTCTTGGGACCATCTTCGATAGACTCAAAAAATTACAAGGTACAATTGAATCCAAAAAAGTGTGTCTTTGGGGTTACATCAAGGAAACTTCTTGGCTATATCATCTCACAAAGAGGGATAGAAATTGATCCACCAAAAGTTAAATCCATCCTAGACATGGAACCACCACAAACATTGAAAAATATGAGATGTACCACCTTATAGGGAAGATTGTAATCCATCAGAAGGTTCATAGCATAGTTATCAGAAAATATCTACACTTTCTCACATCTTCTCCATAAAGGAATAACTTACAAGTGGGATGAGAATTGCAATAAATCTTTCCAATAGATCAAGTAATACCTATTCACACCTCCAATTCTCATGCCACTAATATCGAACAAACCACTGATCATATATATCTCAGCAACATCGACAACACTAGGTGCTCTTCTAGCACAACATGATGAAAATGGAAAAGAAAGAGCTATCTGTTACATCAATAGGACCTTGGTGGGATATGAAATGAACTACTCATCCATTGAGAAAGAATTCTTAATAGTGAGTTTTTCTTCAAAAAATTTCATACATTACATGCTATCACATCAAACCAAGATTATTGTAAAGATCGACCCCTTAAAATACCTATTATCCAAAGCTACTCTTACTAGGTGAATGGCCAAATGGGTGATGATCTTGACTGAATTTGAAATAGATTACATGGAGTGCAAGGAAACAAAAGGACAAGTGATCATAGACCAACTAGAAAAAGCACCTATCTATGTAGAGAATCTATTGATATCTGAGTTCCCTAATGAATCAATGTTCTTGGTCAATCTAATCGATCAATGGAAAATGTACTTTGATGGATCATTCACCCAACATGGATCAGGGGTAGGTATTCTTTTTATCACCCCTCAAGGTGATTGCATCCCAAATTCATACAAGATGTCATTTACATGTACTAACAACATTGTTGATTACGAATCCCTAATCACAGGTCTAAGGATAGTAGTTCAATGGTAGATACAAGAATTGAAAGTCTATGGAGACTCACAGCTGGTTATCAACCAAGTTAATAATGACTACCAAACTAAGGATGATAAAATTAATCCTTATAAGAAGATGGTAGAGAGTATCAAGGAAATTTTTATTGATATAAATTTTGAGCAAATTCCTCGCATGAAAAATCGAGTAGAAAATGTTATGGAAAGAATTGGGTCATTATTATACATGCCACACAATATCCTTCAATGTGAATTCTTGGTCGAACAACTTCTCGTACTGAATTTTGAAATCCCTTAATCTGAATTTGTGTGTGTCATCATTGGTCCTGGATCCCTATGGTACCATGACATATTCATCTACCTTAGTAGAGGAACCCTCATATTTGATATAACCTCCAACCTTAAGAAGACCTTTGTTAAGAAGGTATCCCGATTCATGATCCTAGGTGATACCTTATACTGTTGAAGCATCAAGGGGACATTACTATGATGTCTCAACCAAGAGGAAGCCTTGACCTCTTTAAAAAAATTACATGATGGTATATGTGGTTCTGATTCTAGTGGTATGACTTTAGCTAAGAAACTATTAAGGACGAGGTACTACTGGCCAACCATGGAAATAGAAGCCCATCACTGTGTGTAGAAGTGTGTCCAGTATCAATAAAATGGAGATCTGATTCATGCTCCATCTCATGAATTACAACCATTGGTCACACCTTGGAATTTCTTGCAGTGAGGGCTTGATCTCATAGGAAAAATCACTCCAACCTCATCCAACGACCACAAGTTCATCATAACAGCCACTAATAACTTTACCAAGTGGGTCAAAGCCATTCTGATGAACTACGTAATGAGGAATAAAATATCCAAATTTATCCTGAACTACCTCTATATACACCTAAAAATGGTCTAGAGAATTCTGATTTAATTAAATACAAATTATTTAATTGATTATTCTATTTTCCTCTACTATCAAATAAATAGAAATATTTATTTATATAGTTCACATTCACATTCACATTTAAATTATTCTAATTCTTCCAAATTCATCTTAATTAAATAAACAAAATTAAATACTTTGTTTGATTTAAATATCAAATCCCTATTTTATTCTATCACATCAATCTTAAATTAATTAAATAAAGATCAAACACTTTATTTATTAATTGCCATATTCTTCTGTTTAATTTAATAAACAACTTCTATAGTTCATTTTATTAAAATTATTTATCCTTCTTTTGCTAATTTAAATAAATCAAAATATTTGAATAAAGGCATAAAGAATATTCCATCTATATTTCCTCAAAAATGAATTAGATATCCTATGTCTAATTTATGTCTAAAATATGTCAAAATTAATGCTTTGAAACTTCATGGGAAGTTTTGGAGACAAATTCCAAATTCTTCTCTTAATCCTCCTCCATCAATATTTCCTCTTCTCTTGCTTGGTGTTTTCATGGGTAGAGACAATCACCAAAATTCTCTCAATATCCTGCATCTTTCACCATTCAATCCTCCAAATTGAATCCAAGCCTCTCAATTCCATCCCTGTGCATTTCTACAGCCAGGAAATCTATAAATAAAGCCTCATTGAACCAAGAAAAAGGATCTAGCTAATCTAACTTATGCACTCTTACTCTGTAGGAATCCAGGCATCAAGCATCAAGCATCAAGCATCAAGAATTCAACATTCAACATTCAACATTCAAGCATCAAACAATCAAGTTTTCATATCATGGTTGCCTCCTATAACTCTTCATTTGTCCATTTTCATGTTTAATCACTTAGAAATCATCATATAGGATTAGTTTCTTGTATTTAGCATCCATCTCATTCTTTGAATTGTCATTTTAACAATCATAGTGAACTCACGATTTGAGAGCCATAGTGATTTAATAAATCTTTGGAGATAGAGAACAATATGATGCTTTCAGTAGATTATTGCTTTGAATTGATTCATTTAGCTTTGTCTTTGATATAATGTCGTATTAAGAAGTGTTTTGTACTTTACACCTTATTCACACTTACAACCTCATTTGTCATTATGGTGTTCTGCAAACCCTTATCTCAGACAACAAAACACCCTTCAAGAATCAAGATGTGAAATCTAGCTATGTCAAAGATTTAATATCCAACAACGATTCTCTACCCCGTATAACCCCCATGGAAATGGTCAAGCTGAGGCTACAAACAAGACCATTCTAAAAATCCTAAAGAAAATGGTTAATGAAGCTAGCCATGACTAGCATCTGCAGTTAAATCTCATCCTCTAGGCCCATCAAACTAGTATCTGCACGCCTACAGGTGCAACCCCATTCTCCTTGCTCTATGGATCAAAATCCATTTTCCCTATTGACGTTGGGTTTCCATCATTGTGAGTGTTGCTACAAATCCTGATCACCAATGAACAATACATAGTATCACAGCTGAATGAGCTAGAATTCTTGGATGAGCATCATATTGATGCTCTTGACCACTTGCGAGTATATCAAAACCAACTGAAATAGACCTATAACAAGAATATCAAGTGTCGATCTTTCAGAGTAGGGGATCTTGTCCTAAAGCAGAATCAGAAAAATCTTCCAGATCAGGATAGTAAAGGAAAGTTTGAGCCTAACTAGTTGGTTCCCTTTGTCATCACAACAAGCTATGGATATGGAGCATATCAATTGTCAACACCTAAAGGTGAACCCTTGCAGGAACCAAGCAATAGTCTACATCTTAAAAAAAATTATGCCTAAGCTTGAAGGGTATAAATCTAAAAATATTAAAAAAATATAAAAAATGATCAAAATCCAAAAAATAAGAAAAAGGATTGAAAAAAGTAAAGAAAAAAATTGTCCTCTAGTGAAAACCACTTCGGTGGTGCTTTGGGAAAGTACCTTGGTGAAAACCTAGAAAACAAGCACCTTGCTTAAATAAAGCACCTCCATCCATCTTTGGCTCTTTATCCTATCATTCTTTGCATCACATCCATTCATCGCACCATTCCTCCTATTTATTCCATCATCCATCCGCATCCATATCATAGCTTGATATTGTGAAGTATCATATCCCCTTTAGTACTACTTGGCGTACTCTTAGGGTCAATTTGTCCTACCTATGTCGAGATAGTAGATCTCGTCATGATGGGGGAAATTCGTTGAGGATGAGATCAGGTTCTTATATATCTTAAGTTTATTTGAAAATCTTGAAAATTCTAAAAAAATTCATAAAACGTTCATCAAAATCCTATACAATTAAAATCCAAAACATCCAAAACACATCAAAATCTCTAAAAAGGTCAAAACATCAAAAATCCAAAAATAGAACCATGTCAAACTATGAGTCTCTAAGCTTGAACATAGGCAAGCACATCATTGATTTTCCCCTGAGACACCCTAGGTCAGTCCTTTAGGAGTCCATCATAATAAACTGGTAATCCATCAACTGTTCATTCCTCATCGTTAATAAGTCAAGTCAATCGAACTACATGGTCTTTGTGTGTATAACGTAGGCAAGGATAATATTTGATCAACCCCCGAGGCCCCTAGGATAGTCTTTTAGGTTAGGTTCTTGGTCAAAACTCAGAAAACCCCTAAACATTCAAAAACTCATAAAACCCCTAAACATTCATAAATTTCAAAATCCCTAAACATTCGCAAGTCTCAAAAAATCCTTAGACATTTGAAATTTTGAAAAAACCCAAACATTGGAAAACCTTAAACAACCTCAAATAATCAAAAACCAAAAGATTCACATAAACTTGTAGAAAAAACTAAAAACAACCTCAAAACATTTTCAAAATACCAAAAACATTGAAATATTCTAGAAAACCCAAAACCATCCATCCCATTTCACTTTCACCCACAATAAAACTTCATCCATAATAAATCAATGATCACCTTCAACCTTTGGCAAAACAAGTAGAAAACAAGTATCACAAGTCATAAGGTGAGAACCTAAGTGTGAAAATCTAAAGTCTAGATCATAGGTAAACAGGTCAGTGGAGTTTGTATCAACGACTTCTCACACACCTAATCCTAATCAAAACACCTGATCAACATGTCCTAGGTTGCATCCTTCCTGCGATGGACATCAACATCAAAAATAACCTAAGCTATATTAAACTGGAAAGAGATATAAATAACATTGACTGTTTGTCTTTGGTATTTGCTTATGATTTATCTTATTGACCCATTTCGAGGACCTCTCAATGATGTCTATCAAAATGATTTAGAGAGAAAGGAATGGGGCATCAATCATTATCTTTTGTTTGTTGTGCTTGTGGATATTCTTGTAAAATAATCTTGGTCCATACTTGCTTAGTTGTATGTGGAGAGGTCATTTGGAGTAGATTGTTGACTATTATGTATGCTTTGGTCCGATGTATTCTAAACTTCTAAACTACATTTTGATGAGGTTTCCATATGTCAAGGTTTGAACAAGAAATATCTATATGTTTGCAAATTCAAATTCCATTACACTGGATATAATTTCGTCCTAGTTTTAAATACCTTGATGCATCGTGTCTATGTATTATATCAAACATAAGGAATGATGAAAAATCCCAATCCCAAGATATGAGAAATTCATCATCATCATCATCATCTCTCATCACCATATCTAATAAAGTCTTTATGCATCATGGACTTGTTGGACTTCTAAATCAATGGTTAATCAATATCCAATTCATTCATCCATCCATCTTATTCTTCTTATTCTTATATCTTTATGAACAATACTATCTAGGCATCAAATTTGTGTGATATATCAAAATATATATGAGGCTACCCATGGCCGATAACTGTCTATGCATCATGAAATCTACCTATATCAATATCTGAGATAGCATGATAACAATCCCTATTTCACTGGGGCACAATGGGGTATCTATATCATATTCAAATCAACAATCTAAAAAGTTGTATCTCTTTGATTTAAAAGAAACCTAAAATCTCAAGCATCTCAAGCATAAGGTTGGTTTTCACCTATCGTGAGCCAAATGAGAACACTTTATTCTTCGATTGATCTCTTAAGGGGGAAACCAGCCATCTTTGTATCATATTGATATCAAATCATCTAGCGAATTTTGTTCCTAGCCTTGTTAGCAAATCTTGATCAAATCTATCAAATCAACCATCATTGGGATATATATTTCCCTATCAATCCTCATGTTAATCAATACAATCCTTGGATTTTTGTGAATCCTCAACAATGTTATCAATCAATCAATCAGATCAATCAACTTTATCTTGGCTATCAACATCTCAAAGAGATCATCTATATCTATTTCTACATCGTCATCAACATCAATCTTTGAACCAATGCAATGAGTACATTTCTTCAAAGAGGGGAAAAATGTAGACACCTAAAAATGTCTTGATGGATCACATTGGCTAACTAACATCAATCCATCTTGAAATCCATCCTTTTTTCACTTAATTGATTAAACTAGCCTAGCTATTTAATTAATCACATCATTTTCATCCATTAATCTAATTAATTTAATTAGGTTAATTCATCCCCTTTCATTCTAAAATTTTGTCCTATTAAATTAAATACATTAAGTTATTTAATTTAAAATCCCTAAGTCAGACTCTTATTTAGTTAAATAACCCTAAGTTATTTAATTAAAATCATAACACTTTTCCCTTTTTCATTAAATCATTTATTTAATGAATATCATTTAATTCCCCTAATTTACATAATTAAAACTATTTAATTATCAAAGTACTAATAAATTTATTCCCCCCACTCGCAAGGGAATATTCTAAGGGAATATTCCTCTAAAAATGGGACATTCCCGTGGAATATTCCTTTGCACAATTTAATTTGTTTTTAATTAACTAAATATCTAATTTTCCTCACCCATGAGAATATTCCAAAGAATATTATCTCTCTTCACTCATTTGAAAAAATGAATATTCTCCCTCATAACAAACTCACAAGACTTCTTGTGCAAGTTTTGAAAGTGTATTTCTTTGGAAGAATATGAGCCCTTGATTTCTTTCCTTGATCCATGTGATCATTGATTCTCATCCATTGATGAGAATCTATGATCCATGTTTCATCTTTCCTCCCTTTTTGACCATTGATTCTCTTTTAATCTCAACCCTTCATTTCTCATTTGTCCTCCTATAAATAGGTCACTATTTGGAGACAAATGGATCCACCTTTTTCAAAGAAAAATTATGTTGTTGAAACCACTCATGTTCACACTCATATTTAGTAAATTTTTAGTATCATTTTAGCTTAATTACTTGCATTAATTATCTTAGCTTCCATTAATGGCTTCCATGGTAACATAGATGCATTCATGTAACTTATTTGGTGATTAAGGTTTCAATATTTTTAGCTTTGCACTCACACATCTTGATCATCTTAGCATAAATCATCTTAAAATAGCTTGCATCATGTTAGTTTAGCATTCAAATCATGTTTTATCACACATCTTTCATCGGTTTCATCGATTCTCTTCAATAGAATTGATCAAAACAAGGTCATTTATTCACGAGATTACGAAAGGGTCGCCATTCCACATCAATGCGACACCACTCCCCTAATAGAATACGTTTCAATGGATTAGAATAGGTGTATTAAAGCTTTCGTAGTTTACTATGTTAAGTTTTAATGGATACTTAGGTTAGTTTTCATTTGATTGATCTTATTGGATTGGGGTTTAGTGGCATAATTATGCTTCGATTCTTTATGGGTCAAGTGTAGTCAACCAATACTATTTTTTCAGTCACAATATGTATATACATACATACATACATACATTCATACATATGCAGACATACATTTATACATTCAAAATAATTGTTTAGTGTTTTAATTTGACATTATAAGGTTAAAAAAAATAGTGTATGTAAATTTCAGCTCTAAAATATGAAATAAAAACCCTTAATAGCTATTTTAAAAACATCGAAAGATGGTTCCAAAATACATATATACATACATACATTCTTATATATACATACATATATACATACATACATACATGCATATACACATACATACATACATACGTGTATATATTCATGTATATGTATTTGTATATATGTAGATATGTATATAGGTATATGCATATATCTTTTTGTCATTTCATTAAATTATTATTTTCTAAATATTAAAAACTTAGAGGATAATGGTATGCAATAAATGATTACATTAAGAGATAACATAGAAGCTCCATGTTTGATGTAGAATAGGTTTATAAATATATTTGTTTACATACATACATACATACACATGTACGTATATATATGTAGGTATGCATGTATATATGTTTGTATGTACATACATATGTATATATATATGTATGCATATATGATTTTTCATTCCATTAGGTTATTGGTTTATAAATATTAAAAGTAGATGATAGTGGTATGCAAGATTTTTTCATGCCTTTCAAAACCAAAAAACTTACATTTCCACCCATAAACACTCTCAAGAATTTATAATATTTTCCTCATCCAAATCACTTCAAACATTAACATGAAATTTTGAACACTAACTCAAGCTATGCTCAAAATTGAAAAAGCCAATTTCAAACTATGGTGAAATGAAATAAATTTCTCGACCACAAATTGCTAACTATAAACTAATAAAAAATAGATAACTAAAATAAGGTCACCTTTCTAAAATGATGCAAGATTAGGTCACACTACCCAAGGATGTTCCTATGTAGTGTCCCTCTAGTTGTTGCACTTTGTTTCAGTTTGTTTTTGTTCGGTTGATAGTTGTTTTAGCCTTTTTTGGATATTATGCTACTTTATTTCAATTACGACACCGATACTATGTTGGTTTTATACCTTATTGATGATACATTAGAGACATTGTTGATTATTTGATTACGTTTGTGTGGTGATCTTATGATTAAAATTATGTGTGTTATGGTTTTATGCTATTTCAGAGCATTAATGTGTTTATGATGATGTATCTGGTGTTGTTTATGATGTAGTATTGCATGTTAGTCTTGGTGAAGGAGACAATGTAGCATTACTCACTCGTGAGTACCCTAGTATGCTACAATTCTCTTTCACAGTGTGATTACCGATTTATGCATATATGTTTGACAGTGTTGTTTGATGTAGTTTACAGGTATTGGACATCGACTCCACCTAATTTTTTAGGTTTGAGTGTGCCATGACCCAATGGAAACATTTTGCTTTAGAGATAATGTTAGGTCCCACTTTGGCCATCATTCCCTTATAGGACAATTATCTATGTTGTCACCCATCTTATTGTCATTCGGGTCCGTTGTGTCGTCCATGTTTTCATCTTGATTGGAAATTCATTAATTAGTTAAATGGTTTATTAAACAAGTTTTTTAATTTAGTATAATGTTATTGAAATGTTAAATTATGTTTATGGTTTGATTAATTAAATTAATTAAAATAAGATATTTATTTAAATGTGATTGTTAACTTTGAGAAATAGATATTTATTAATTTTATCGTGCAAATTTAAATAAATGTAAAGTAGATATTATTGAATGGTTTGTTTTCAACAGATTATAAATAAATATCTAAAATCTGGACTTGGAGTCATAAAGTGTTATCTTGGGTAATTGTTTAATTAGAACTGTCTGATCAATCTTGTTTTCATGTTGGTAGTTAGTTAAGTTTTGTGTTTACGAGTTAATTGAAAATGAATTAAAAGCTTTGGTTATGCAAAAAATTGTTCATGACAATTTTGGTTTTTTGGGGAAAAAATTTCACGGCAGTTGGAAAAAAAACCTTCCTCTCTATGTTTTGGTTGAAAATTTTTGGAGATAGTGAATTGGAAGGATTTTTGCATTTTGAAAAAATATAGAGTTACATTTTTTCTGATTCTTGCTTCAATCAGCGTCGGATTCGAGAAAATATTTCAGGTTCTTTTCTTGTGTTTTTGCATTTTCTTGAACGGTAGCGTCTGAATGTTGTTTATGGTATTTTTTCTTCCTTGTGGTAGAATTAGTTTGTTGAATCTTCTACACAAACATCAGAAAATAAATTTTTGTTGATTAGTGCTGAAATAACTGAAGAATTTTTTTAGAGAAACGAAAGCTATTAAAAACCTAGCTGTAATAAAATTGGTTCTATAATTGTTGATTGCACTTTCTTGAAATATTTCTCATAATCTTCCATCTTTCACACCAGTATGTTGTAGATAAAATCATTTTAACCATATACCTTTGCACCATCAAATGATAAATCCATTATATGAAGACTCTAATTCGCAAAACTATCTATTATGCGGTATTTCACTTTACCTTCGTTCTTTTGTGTGTGGAATCTATTATTGTGGGGATAAGATTATGTTTCCCTGAATGTTATTTCAGGTATACTTAAGCGTTATGCATGTCTGAGATGAGACCAGATCTCATAGTTAGTTTTCATGCTTGTATCTGTTGAATTCGTCAAATTTTAGACTTTGTCATTGCTTCATATTGTCATCAGATTTAATCATCTACACCTCATAGTCGACATGCTTGTATCCCTAAATATTAAAGAAAATTGCTTAAAATTTAATGTTGGCATGTAGTTGTATTACAACGAACGTTTGGAACTTACAAATTATCCTTTTATAAAGAATTCCCTCCATCTTGTTGGATTGTAACACACTTAATGGTGGTTGCATGAAATGGAACCACAATGTCATCTATGTTCATACAACTTCATTTTTGGTGCAACTTGTATCATGAGCTCTTTAGAAACTAAGATATTGTCTTGGTTTTCTAATGAAAACCATCTCATTGGATGGTTTGGAAAAGTCATGCCCATCTCCTATACCTTTGCCCGACAACCAATCTTCTTACAATCTCCTCATTCTTTGCCATGCAAGTTCTTCTTGGTATTTCCGATTCTTCTCTTCTTTAGTCATCTTCTAGCTATCATATCATAGGGTTTCCTTAGAGATGCCTGAATCTCCTTCATCTACCTTTTCTTTGGAGCTTACTCCAATTGCATGATCAAGCGCTTTTTATCCTTAGACATGCAAAAAAAAATTGATCTGGAATTTTCCCTAGTTATGTGTATTTGATATCTTTGTATTATGTTTAACATTATTATCCCATGCACAAACTTTGCATAGAACATACCTACCAGTATGTAAATTCATAATTTAGTACTGAAAATTCAGGTAGTTGTTGTTATAGTCATGTTAAATATTCACTAGATAAGCTTCTTTTTTGGTTATCTGTAGTTTGTTATTTAATTATGCCTTGTATTTTAATAAAAAATGATTTGTATCAAAGTGTGATCCTAATAAAATACTACTCCTAATGTGAGATTCTAGATAAAAACTAATAGTACAATGAGAAGAAGTAACAAGATAAAAGGGCACCTCAATAAGATTAGCTTAAGAAAATGGTGAAACAAAGGAGTAAGATAAAAACAAATGATGATTTAAGTGTGTTATACCTTTCCTTTGCTGCTCCTTCCTTGGTTGACCCTTTGATTCTTCAAGAATTGTGTGCTCCTTGGATGGCAATGAAGTTGAATGGATGCAAGATGAATTCATGCAATATGGATTGATGATATAAGTGCTAAAGTGGATGAGAGCTTGAATGACAATTTTGCAAGAGTTTTGTTGCAAAAGACTCGATCCCTTTAATTGAGGGAAATGAGGCGGTATTTATAGGCTAATTGGAATTCTCTAGAGAATTCAACGGTTGGGATTGATCCAACAAAGATCAAGATGAAGGGCTATGGTGAGTTGAGGAGTCATAAGCCCTCACATCTTGACATGTGGAAGGTGATATGTCTTAGGATGGAGTGATGTGGAAATGAGTTGGAAGAGAAGGACAAGAGGTGGATGAAGGACAAGTACCTTTGAGGTACCTTGGGGGATGAGAAGATTTCCTCAAAAAGGAACTTCTTGTCCCCAAATGAGGATGAAAGAGACTTTTGAGGAATTTTAGAATTCCTCAAAAATCTCCATGGGAAAAGGGGAAGTGTGTGGGAAAAATAAATGTAAATTAAAAATTTACATTCAATGGAGAGTTTATTGGATAAAAGGAGGTCTCCAAAAAGTTGGAGATTTGTCACATGTGGGTGATGTGACAAGTCCAAGGTTCTAGAAGCCTTGGGTACATGTAAAATGACATGTCACATTTGCATGGGGGATGAGGAAGACCTTGGGAAGATAAAAGTGAATTAAAAATTCACATGGGGAAGAGGGGAGCCTTGGTTAAATAGATGTGAATTAAAAATTCACACGGGGAAGGGAGTCCAAGCTAAAAATGGTAAGTGAGAAGGTTGACTAGAAAAGGTAAGCTAAATGTGGCTAATGATTCTAATTAAGGTTGTGAAAACATAGGATTAGGATAATTAATGAGAGATTAGGGACAAGTGGGAGATTATGGAGGATGTGACACTTAATCTTGATTAAGTGGTGCACATCTTAATCATGGATTAATTAATTTAATCTGGATTAAAAGAGGGTTATGGAGAAAGTGACAAGGAGAGAGAAAAGAGGAATTAAAAATTGGTTTTAATCCAAATAGGTTAAATGACTAAATTAAATAATTTGTCATGTTTATTTAATTTAGAGAAGACAAGGGGGTAAGGTAAAGTATTTAATTTATTTAATTAGATACTTTAGGAACCTTAGGTAGAAAATTAAATAATGATTAAATAAATTATTTAATCACTATTAATGAAATAGATGAATAGAATAGATGATTTTGATCATATGGAAGTGATCAAATTTGGATGTCTACACAAAGTTTTCTAATTGCTTTGAATTTGATGGATCATACTAGGCCAATGAAATTGGATGTTAAGATAGAATATTGTAGTTAACCATTAGTTGTAGATTTGTTGTATATGCTTATAAATGGCGCCAACACCTTATCTCTTCATTGGAGGTCACTAATTAAACAACCGTCAACTCTAGTTTTATTTAGATTGATTGACATTATATGGATGCTAGATTTCCGATATGTTTGCATATGTATTAAGAAGATATATATATATTTGTTAGTTATTTTATGATTAAACAAATGAAGTTAGAGTACGATGTTATGTAACTAAATTATGAATTGATATTTAGTGAATCAAATGATCCTTTACAATTAGTGTATTTATTATGCTTGTAGTTTGATGTTCAATTGCAATGATTTAATTTGGGATTTAGCCATGTACAGTTTATTTGTTACCTTGGAGGTATTTTAAAAGTTAGATGGTCTACGCCATGATTGAGATGCACTCATTCTTGGTTTTTGTTTAATGTGCATGATGGCTATCATTTGTATTTGTTAATGAGCTATGTTATTAGGGAGAGTGGCTTTTGATAGGGGATAGAACCCTAAGAGGTAACTAGGGTAACCTATCAGGAATTTATAATTCAGTGAAAACCTTAATAAATATACTAGGGGTTAGTTAGTGTTCATTAAATAATTCAGATAATTTGAATGCCTCGCGTAATACCTTGGTGCTTTTATATATTAAGGGTAGGATGAGATGGCCTGGAATGGCATGATCATCTACTTTGTCTTTTTGAAAGGTTGTTTGACTCCACATGAGTTTGTTTAGGGGCCGGGAATCAGTAGAGATTGCCATGGTAACTCGGTATGAGGGCCGGTAGTCTAAGAGGATTCACTAGAGTAGCCTTTAATAAACTTTGTGATGACACTCTTTCCCTAATACATGTTATGTGGTCTCTTGTGTAGAGTTACCTTTTTGTAATGGTGTTTCCTTTGAAATCATTATTTGTGTTTTTTTGGATTGAATTCATTATGTCATGATGTGTATGTCAAGCCATGAGATGTTATGTTATGTCCTCATGTTTGTTTATCTTTGTGGACCTGATATTATCTCCTAGCAGGGGGGGTGGACCTTAGGGCACCACATGGTTGGGAGGAATGTGTCATATCCTCCATTGGATTTCCCTTGCAGGTGTTGTAGTGCATGGATGATATTGTTCTTATGACAAGTTCCTAAATTTACATTGTTTGTGAGGATTGATGGTGAGTGTGCTCATGAATAAGGTTGAAAAATGTGTTATTATCTTCATCTATATTGTATACATTTCTGATGTGTATTTGAGACCTTATTGTGATATTATTATAATGTAACAAGATTTTTCATAATCTCAGTTGATGTAAATTGAATATGTAACTTGACTTCATTATGATTATTTAATTGGTTGATTCATTATTGATATGATTTATCCTTATGTTTAATGTCTTTGTTCTTTTAATGTGATGTTATTTCTTGTGAATGTTTAAGTAGCGTTGTCATGGAACCTTGAAGATGTTGGTGTAGATGTTTCTTTTGTATTCATGTTGTAATCAATTTTTTTTTTTTTGAAAATTATTCGATTATTTTGTTACTTTGTGTGTTGTTCTCTGGGTTCCTTGGCAGGGCATTACAACTTGGTATCAGAGCACAAGGTTCAACAATGGGTTCTCTAGATTCTTGTGAACCCATTAGGTTATTGTAGATGTTAGAATTTATAGTTTATGTTTTCCAGTTATCTTTTACATCTTGTAACTGAGACTTGTCTTTAGTTTTGTGTAGGACCATGCCTAGATGTCGAGGTAGGGGTCGTGGTCAAGGACGAGGTGGTGATCGTATGGCCAATCACTAGGATATTCCTCCTTAGATTTCTCATGAGAGTGATCATGTAGAGAAACAAGATCCTCAGATTAATCAACTGAGCGATGAACAAAATCTGATTCAATGAGGTTTAGAGGGAGCTCTATTGCATCCCTTCCTTGAGGAGGTTTTTTCTCATCTTGGTCCTAAATAGGAGGCTAGAAAGGAAGTGGTTAGAGAATGAGATAAATAACCTAGGATATTTTTTGATACTATGGAGTAGGATGCCATTGTTGCAGGGAATATGAGAGACTTACTGAGGGCACGCCCTCCCACATTCGATGGTACTGGTGATGGTCTGGAGGTGGAAACTTGCTAATAGACTTGGGATGGTTCTTTGCTATGCATCCATATGGTAACAACACTAGAGCTAGATGTGTTATTATGCATCTTAGAGGATTTTCCTCTACATGGTGGCAATGGGAGGAGTAGAAGCTTCATTTGGAGATTGGTTTAGTTTCATGGGAAATGTTTTTGGAGAGATTTAGGGCATGTTTCCTATCAGAGCATTCGAGATAGCGTCAGGAAGATGAGTTCCATGATTTGCATCAAATGGCCATGTCAGTTGAGCAGTTTGAGTGTAAGTTCTACGAGATCAAATAATAAGCTAAAATTATGGATGATGAGGCTATGTTAGTACAACACTTTATTAGGGGCTTGAACGCCTGTATCAGCGGAGGAGTCTGAGTCTTCGAGCCAAAGACTATGGACATAGCTGTGGAGAAGGCACGACTTATAGAGGAGAATCTGACCATGGCTTTGGATGGACATCTAGGTGTCCAAATAGGTAGTGCACCTTCTATAGGATTTGGTCTGTGAGGCAATCAGACTCAGACAGGGGGTTCCTCTTGGAACCAACATGCACCCCCTAAGGGTGGTTAGCAACAACAACATTACTCAATGAGTAATAAGAATTCTCAAGTACAATCGAGTAATAGTTCACAGTCTAGGAAGAACATAATTGGTGGCATAACAAGTGCAGCCATTAGGATCAGCCAACACAAAGTGCACAGTCTACAATTAGTAGAGGCAACGTTCAAAAATCTAATGCACCTGTTCATGGTAGGGGTTTTGGCAGAGGTACTAGTTTCCTTTCATGTGGTTAGTAGGGTCACATTGCTAGGCAGTGTCCTATGAGAGGTACATCAAGATGGCTTCAGAGCTGATAGTTGGAGATGCAGGCCATTCACACAGAGTCTTTATTGTGGTAGATAACCATCAAGCAGATCATCAAAACACTGTGGTTGAAACTTCAAGTCAGTTACAGGGTACTAATGTTTCCATCCTTTTTTATTCTGGAGATTTTGATTTGTTTATTTCTCCATCTATTGTTGAGTGATGTGGGCTCGTGGTAGCAAAGCAAGGTGATTGGTGGCAGGTAGAATTGGCCTCTAGAGTGAAGGTAGCAATAGAATCCCTAGTTCACAATTGTGGACTAAGGATTGGATCTCTATCTACCTTAGTAGATCTTCGTGTTACACCTCTTAGTTCTTATGATATTTTTTTGGGTATGGACTGGTTGGAATCCCATTGTGTAGTGATTGATTATCGATGAAAGACAGTATGTTGCTTAGATGATTCTGGTACAAAAGTTGAAATAATTGGTGTAGATAGACCCATCTCATTGTAGATTATATCGGCTATGAATTTAGGAGATGCATTCGTCAGGTTTGTTAGCTATTTGCAAAAATAGTTAATGACTTGGAGGTAGGGGAGAGTTGAGAGGTATCTCTTGATGATTACCCTATTCTTGGGGAATTTGTAGATGTTTTTCCTAGTGATATTCTTGGTATGCCATCGAAACATGACATAAATTTCAGAATCGACCTAGTTCTTGGAGCATAGCCTATATCTCGAGCTCCATACAGAATGACCACACAAGAATTGGAAGAGCTTCATCTGCAGTTGGAGGAACTTTTGGCTAAGGGTTTTATATGTTTGAGTGTTTCTCCTTAGGGAGCACCTATCATCTTCGTGAAGAAGAAGAACAAATCCATCAGATTGTGTATCGATCATTATCAATTGAATAAAGTGTTAGTAAAGAATCAATATCCCTTGCCCATAATCAATGATCTATTTGATTAGATCAAGGGAGCTAGCATGTTTTCTAAAATTGATCAAAAATTGGGCTATCATCAGTTGCACATTTGAAAAGAAGACATTCATAAAATGACATCTCAAACTTGTTATGTGCACTATGAGTTAACAGTGGTACAGTTCAGGTTAACAAATGCACCATCCGTTTTTATGAGCTTGATGAATGGTGTTTTTTGCACATACCTTGATCATTTTGTTCTCATGTTTCTCAATGATATTTTGATCTATTCAAGATATATGAAGGAGCACAAAGAGAATATGAGATAGGTATTGCAGTGCTTCAGAGAGAATCAACTATTCACAAATTTGGCAAAGTGCGAGTTCTTCCAAACTGAGGTGAAATACCTTGGTCATGTTATCTCTCAAGAGGGTATTGTTGTAGATCCTTTGAAGATCCAAGCCATCATTGATTTGTCCATGCCTACCAATGTACCTGAGGTTCATATTTTTATAGGTCTTGCCAAGTATTATAGATGATTTTTTCAAGAGTTTTCAAGGATTTCTCATCCTATTACTTCTCTTCAAAGGAAAGGGATTAAATTTATTTGGTCAGATCTTTGTTAGTCAGATTTTTAGACACTCAAGGAAAAGTTGACTAGCACGCCTATCTTAGCCATTCCTGATCCTACTAAGGACTTTTTCATTTGCACTGACGCATCTTTGGAGGGATTAGGAGCCATGTTGATGTAGGATGGTCTTGTGATCACTTATGAGTCTCACAAACTCAAGGATCACAAACTAAATTATCCCACTCATGATCTGGAGCTAGCTGCAGTTGTTCATGCTCTCATTCAATGGAGGCATTTCTTGTTGGGGCATCATTTTGAACTTCATAGTGATCACCATAGTGTATAGTATATTTTCATGCAACCTAATTTGAATGCTAGGTAGAGATGGTGGATTCAGTTCTTATGTGAGTATGACTTCAAGGTAAAATTTATCCAAGGGAAGGAGAACATAGTGGTTGATGCTCTTAGTCGGCGAACGAATGAGATTTTTACCGTGACTCTTGGAGTTGATTTGAGTAGCCAAATTTTAGCAACACTTCCTACAAATAGACTATATCAGGAGGTTAAGGTAGAGTTAGTATCAGGTAGACCCTTGGAGGATAGATTCACAAGATATACTCTCGAGTCAAATGGATTGTTGCGATATTTGGGTCATATTTACGTACCACATACAAAAGGTCTTCGCACTCTGATTATGTCATAGGCACATCAAGCACCTTATTCAGCTCATCCTAGTGTTAAGAAGATGCATGTAGACCTTCGACAATTGTACTTTTGGCTTGGAATGAAGTGTGATATTTTTGATTTTGTTTCGAGATGTCTTGAGTGCCAAAGAGTTAAGGTTGATCACCAACATCTCGCAGGACTGTTGCAGCCACATCTTGTTCCTGAATGGAAGTGGGATATAATATCTGTGGACTTCATTGTTGGTTTACCTATTTCATCTCATCGAAATGATGTTATTATAGCTACTATCAATAGGTTGACTAAGGTATGAAATTTTTATCTGGTTCATTCTTCCTATAATGCCTCTTATATGGCCAAGATATTCATGGAGGATATTGTTCGGTTGTACAAAATTCCTCGTATAATCATTTTAGATAGAGATCTTGTGTTTACATCAACATTATGGACATCATTGTAGCATGCATTAGGTACTCAGTTGAACTTCAGTTCATCTTATCATCTAGAGACTGATGGATAAATGAAGAGGGTCAACCATATTCTTGAGGATATGCTCAGGATGTATGTAATGGATCAATAGTTATGATGGAAAGATTATCTTTACTTAGTGGAGTTTACCTATAATAATGGGTATCATAGTTCCATAGGTTTGCGTCCTTTTTAGGAATTTTATAGACGTCCTTGTCAGAATCCATTGAGATGGGATCAACTTGAGGATAGAGTTCTTCTTGTACTTGAGATGCTTCAGGATATGGAGCAATAGGTTGATCACATTAGAGATCACTTGGCGGTGGCGCATGATAGGTAGAAGAAGTATGTTGATGCTTAGAGGATGGATTGTTAGTTCTCATTTGGTGATAGGGTATTTCTTTGGGTGCATCCACAAAAGAGGGCGGGTGCATGGAAATGGGTAGCAATTCTATGGACACCCACAAAAAATAGTTGAAAAACATAACGCGAGCACGTTATAATGCACTCACGTTATGTCTTTCGTTAAACCTAGGCAAGGTCCTGGCGGCTACAAATACAAAGACATAATGCAAGCGCATTATAATGCGCTCATGTTATCAATTGCTAAAAGCAAAAAATAAATGCAAATCTCTCATTTGCATTTCGACTAGTTTTTTTGTTGCACCCGCAACCAAAAACCCCAAAATATCACGCTCGTGTTCTAGGAGAAGAATTTCTTCACAACGATGGCGCCACGACGATGAGGAGCTGTAAGAGGTAAGGATTCTATGGTTTTTGTTTTGAATTTGTTAGTTTTAGGTTGAATTTGATATCTATTTGTTTTAATTTTTAGGAGATGCAAATCAACCTGCAAACCCTCAAAATCCTCAAGATCAAAATCAACCACAACATCAACCTCCTCCACCAATCACTCAACCCTCTCTTGACACTCAACAAAATTTAATGAGTGAAATTGAGAACAATAAAAAACAAATTGAGGATTTGATCAATAGGTTGAGTGATCCAAATGGTTCAACCATAGAAAGAATGACCCTAGCAAATTCATTGAAAGATATGTTAATGAACGTAGATTCAATTAGCAAACAAATAACTGGATGGGAAGATAGGAGGCAGGCGGCTAGGGAATATTATGCAAATAAACTATCATACAAGGATGTGAAAGATTTAAAAATAACAAAAGGTGATTTGTGCTCATTATTCACCGACCCATGCACAAATCAAAATCTTACCTTCAATGCGAAGAGGTTTCCTATCCATTGGTTCCACCACCAACAAATGAAGGAGTAGTTTTATGATAGGTGGTACATGGTCTTCAATTACCCACCGTGCAACAATTGTGAGGTCCCGCAATATTTCCTTAGGAAACTATATAGTGAGTTCATATTGAACAAAATCACAAATTATTTTGATATGAGGGATTTCTAGTGGAGAGGTGGGGGGTCAGCTCAGGATAGACCTGGTGCATAGCCGAATCCTATGCGGCAAGGTAGACGAGCTCTGGCTAGGCCACCTCATGAGCACATTGTTATGCCTTCCATCATGAAGAAAAGTGCTAACATAGAGACATTGCAGGCAATCAACACTTTGACCCAGAGTGTCATCCATCATACGAGCCCTGTTCTATAGCGCCATCCAGGGGAGTCTTCTAGTGGTGGCCTTTGAACACATGTGTATCAATCTTGCGGGGCTACTTGTTCACATGACCCCACCGACCCTCAGGAGACTGGTATGTAGGATCCGTCTACAACTATGGAGATGGAGAGGGCAGCTGACATTTTGCATGAGGCATATGGCATTGATAGTCAGGTAAAAGTTAGTGTATGCATTCATTGAATTTAATTTATTAAATTTTGATTTTGAAATGCAAGATTAACTAAAAATGTTTTATAATTTTAATAAAATTGCAGGGTCACAGTGCTGAGACTGGATACACCGGCCCCCCACCAACCTATTTTTGCAGTACACCTATCACTAGGGTATGTAACTAGTAAACAATTATAAGTTTATTGCATATTAATGGCATTGTTTTACGAATGGTAATTTAATATGCAATTTTGGTTGTTGAACAGACTAATATTGGAGGTTTTGATGGAACACTTCCCAGTGACAGTGGATTTACTCAAACCTTCACGCATGTAATAGAATAAAGATTTTAACTAATTAATCAAGTACTTAATAGATTTGTGTAGTTTATACATGCACATCGTTGATTACGTTGAATAATTTGTTGTTTTATTTTTAGTTGTTGCAAGATGATACACCTCTGAATGTGATGAGGGCAATGGATATTGGTGTGACATTTTCTATACAATCCTTGATGGCTCTGACAGAAGAGGTATGAGGAAAATTAGTAAATTTTAATTTACATTTGTTGTTATAGATGTTAATTAGTGAGAAATCAAACCATTATTGATTCACGTAGTTTTTGTCTATTTGTATGGTTTATACAGGGCTTGAGCATGCCTAAGCATGGGTGTGAGGATATTTCCCTTGTAGAGAGAGATCGTGAGATGGCTATAAGTGATTATTTTGTCAAATATATCATTTTTTATAATGTAATTTCTATATATTCATGTCTTTACTTCTTATTGTAACAGTTAAAACTTCACCATGAACTAAACCCTAGGAGGAGTAGCAGGAGCACTCCACAAGTGTAGCAAAAATGAGTGACAGACCTATCGCCATCTGAGTGAAAAGGAAAGGGAAAGATTTTATTTCTTACGCATGGAGAGCAATGAATTTTGATTCCAGAGTCCTTTATTGTATGCATGCATGGCAGTTTTGTACATATTTTTTATTGGACATATTTGACATTGTATGCCTAGATGGCATTCTCGTAAACCTATATGGCTATATTGTACATATATTTCATACTTATATCGACATATATTTATGTATTCCTACATGGTTATTTGGTTAATACAAATATATTTTATCGATGTCTGTCCATATTTGCATTCTAAATTGATGGTTCAATAGATATGAGTTACGTATATTCAAGTGTATACTTTAAAAATTACGTGTATACTTTGTGATTTATGTGCATTCGAGTGTATACTTTGTGGCTTACATTTTTTCATGCATATACCTTGTATTCGTGCATATACTTTGTTTTAATTTGTGTATACTATGTATTCATGTGTATATTTTTTGAGGCATACGTGTTTTTGAGTACTTGTACTTCCCTTATTAACATGTACATGTTTGACTTATTCACATGTATAATTATTAATTGGTTAGCCCTATCATTGATCTATGTCATCCTCAATGCATGATCCTTGAGATGGAGTAAGTACACCCTCAAGGTCAAAAGGAGTTTCACATGCATTCTTCATAGGCTCATTTTGGTAGTGAAACCAAAAATCTCTTGCATCATTGAAACGAATTTTTTTTTCCTTTATAAAGGTCTAAAGCCATTATCATTCTCCATCAGTTCTTCATGTATCCACTCCCCATTAATGGTTGTCTCATGACCTTCATGAAACCAAGCACTTATCTCATTTGTGATAGAATAAATGTATGAAGATTTATCTTCCTCCTTATGAACCATTCATTATCATGAGAGATGGGTTCTTGTGAACCACTACTGATGAATCATGGGTCAATGAGTTTGACTTGTAAAACTACATGATTGAATCCTGATAGCAATATCACAATATTTATATATCTAAATGTGTTATTTCCTTCAGCTAAAATTTGTGCTTATACTTATGTGATTGATGTATGTTTGTGTATGGGATCATAGTAATTTCTATTTGATGATGCTATTGTGTCTTTAAGGTTTATTTATTAAAGGGTGCATGAAACAAGTTTTAAATCCTTACAAATCTTTGAATTTGTTAGGTTTTTCTATTTGTCGAGTCTGGGCTCTTTGCCCGAGTCCAAGTCAAAAAATGGCTTGTCAAGTTCAAGGCGAGTCCTAGTCTTGTAACACTAGTGTGAACACATCGAGGAATAATGTATATGCCGATGAAGAGAGAACCCATCCTTGTTTCCAAACAAACCATGGTATAGATATGGTTGGTCGAGATAAAACATCACTCTCCTGGATAGTTCGAACCATAATCTTTCATGGCTACAAACACACCTTCATTATGTGTGTTCTTGATCCTACTGAAAAAATGGTGGAACATGTTGTAGATCAAATATTGCAACCCTAAGTCCACAAGAAGGTTCTGCAAATTTCTTTAAGATGTTCATCCTTCCTGAGTAATGTGAACTATTGATGTTATCTAGATCTTTGAAACTATCTGCAATCATGTGCAATACTGTAGAAGCTAGAGCTATATCTAATACTACAAATGACTTCTCAATGGAATCCTAATAGCAATATCACAATTTGGCACATTGTAGAAAATACCTCCTACTTATCAATTGATGAGCTAAAGGGGCTCTATAATGAATGTTTCATAAGGCACAACACTTGCTGAAGGTTTTGAAAATGGGGTTGCAAGCTAAGTGGGCTTAACCTTGGGGAAAAAACTTCGTGGTTAAGCACTTGAGCTGGAGTATACTGGAATGGGTGACCTCCCGGGAAGGCCTAGTGCCTCACCTCTGTGAGCATCACTTAGATGCAATGAGTGCTAAGTGGGCCATTCAATATCATTTCAAATATTTTGCTTTAAGCAACTTACAAATTTGCAACTTAAGACTCCTCCAACCTAAGGGATCGATTTGGTGGAACATAGCTCAGAGTGATTCCACGTGTTTCGGTGCAAAAGAGGACCATGCCTAGCATAAAAATACTTATTTGGATGTGTTGAAACAGTCTGCTTGGTCACACAAGTTGCAAAATGAAAGTTGTACCACTTTGCAACTTTGCACTGCTTGCATTTGATGCTTTTTCCATCAAGTGAAAATCCGCCACCACTGGAAAACCACTTCAAGATAGCCAAAACCGAGAGAATTTTTTGTAGATAGGCTCAACACAATCCTATAGGATCAGATGAGAAGTTTCTAAGCATCACGATATCTAAGTAATAGCATGCTGAAGTTTGCAACCATTTTGCACTTTGGACCCTTAAGGGATCGATCCAGTGGAACATAGCTCGGAGCGATTCCACGTGTTTCGGTGTGAAAGAGGACCATTCCTAGCATAAAAATACCTATTCATTCATGTTGGAACAGTCCACTTGGTCACACGAGTTGCAGAGCGAAAGTTGCACCACTTCGCAACTTTGCATAGCTTGAATTTGACACCTTTTCCATCAAGTGAAAATCCACCGCCACGAGAAAACCACTCCAAGATAGCCAAAATAGAGAGAGGTTTTTTTAGAGAGGTCCAATTCCTTTCTATGGGATCAGATGAGAAGTTTCTAAGTATCACAGTAAACAATTAATAGCATGCTGAAGTTTGCAGCTATTTTGCACTTTGGACCCTTAAGGGATTGATCCGGTGGAACATAGCTCAAATCGATTCCACGTGTTTTAGTGCAAAAGAGGACCATGCCTAGCATAAAAATACCTATTCAGACATGTTGGAACAGTCCGTTTGGTCACACGAGTTGTAGAGCGAAAGTTGCACCACTTTGCAACTTTGCACAACTTGAATTTGACACCTTTTCCATCATGTGAAAATCCGCCGCCACTAGAAAACCACTCCAAGATAGCCAAAACCGAGAGAGGTTTTTCTAGAGGGTTTGAACACCTTTCTATAGGATTAGACGAGAAGTTTTTAAGTGTCATGGTATCCAAGTAATAGCATGTTGAAGTTTGCAGCTATTTTGCAAATTGGACCCTTAAGGGATCGATCCGGTAGAACATAGCTCAGAGCGATTCCACGTGTTTCGGTGAAAAAGAGAACCATGCCTAGAATAAAAATACCTATTTGGATGTGTTGGAATAGTCCACTTGGTCACACAAGTTGCAGAACGAAATTTGCACCACTCTGCAACTTTGCACTGCTTGCATTTGATGCTTTTTCCATCAAGTGAAAATCCGCCACCATTGGAAAACCAATCCGAGATAGCCAAAACTGAGAGAGGTTTTTGTAGAAAGGCTCAACGCAATCCTATAGGATCATATGATAATTTTATAAGCATCATGGTATCTGATTAATAGCATGCTAAAGTTTGCAGCCATTTTGCATTTTGGACCCTTAAGGGATCGATCCGGTGGAACATAGCTCGAAGCGATTCCACGTGTTTCAGTGCAAAAGAGGACCATGCCTAGCATAAAAATACCTATTCAGACATGTTGGAATAGTCTACTTGGTCACATGAGTTGTAGAGCAAAAGTTGCACTAGTTTGCAAGTTTGCATAGCTTGAATTTGACACCTTTTCCATCAAGTGAAAATCCACCGCCACGAGAAAACCACTCCAAGATAGCCAAAATAAAGAGAGGTTTTTCTAGAGGGGTCAAACGTCTTTTTGTAGGATTAGATGAGAAGTTTCTAAGTGTCACGGTATCCAAGTAATAGCATGCTGAAGTTTGCAACTATTTTGCACTTTGGGCTCTGAAGGGATCGATTCGGTGGAACATAGCTCGGAGCGATTTCACATGTTTTGGTGTGAAAGAGGACCATGCCTAGCATAAACATACCTATTTGGATGTGTTGGAATAGTCTGCTTGGTCATACAAGTTGCAGAACGAAATTGGCACCACTCTGCAACTTTGCACTGCTTGCATTTGATGCTTTTTCCATCAAGTGAAAATCCGCCACCACTGGAAAACCACTTCGAGATAGCCAAAAACGAGAGAGTTTTTTTTAGATAGGCTCAATGAAATCCTATAGGATTAGACAAGAAGTTTCTAAGAATCATGATATCTGAGTAATAGCATGTTGAAGTTTGCAGCCATTTTGCACTTTGGACCCTTAAGGGATCGATTCGGTGGAACATAGCTCGAAGTGATTCCACATGTTTTGGTGTGAAAGAGGAACATGAATAGCATAAAAATACCTATTTAGACATGTTGGAATAGTCCACTTCATCACACGAGTTGTAGAACGAAAGTTGCACCACTTTGCAACTTTGCACAACTTGAATTTGACACCTTTTCCATCATGTGTGAAAATCTCCCGTGATGAGAAAAACACTCTAAGATAGTGAAAACCGAGAGAGGTTTTTCTAGAGGGGTCCAACACCTTTCTATAGGATTAGACGAGAAGTTTCTAAGTATCACGGTATCCAAGTAATAGCATGCTGAAGTTTGCAGCTATTTTGCACTTTGGACCCTCAAGGGATCAATTCGGTGGAACATAGCTCGGAGTGATTCCACGTGTTTCGGTGCAAAAGAGGACCATTCCTAGCATAAACATACCTATTTGGACATGTTGGAATAGTCCACTTGCTCATACAATTTTCAAAATGAAAGTTGCACCACTCTGCAACTTTGCACTGCTTGCATTTGATGCTTTTTCCATCAAGTGAAAATCCGCCACCACTGGAAAACGACTCTGAGATAGCCAAAACCGAGAGACCATTTTCTAAAGGGGCCCAATGTCTTTTTGTAGGATCAGACGAGAAGTTTCTAAGTGTCACCATATCCGAGTACTAGCATGTTGAAGTTTGCAGCCATTTTGTAGTTTGGACCCTTAAGGGTTCAATCCGGTGGAACATAGCTCAAAGCGATTCTATGTGTTTCAGTGTGAAAGAGGACGATGCCTAGCGTAAACATACCTATTCTGATGTGTTGGAATAGTCCACTTGGTCACACGAGTTGCAAAAAAATGTGTACAAATTATTTACATGACCTTTTTCACATTGTTTACATTTCAAAATTCAAAGTTTGCAAATTTTCCTACTCAAGGCATTTACAGAACAAGGTGCTACAACACCAAACATGAACTCCAACCTTACAATATTTGAGTATATCTCATTATGCAATTAAATCTTATTACAACGCCTCTGGCACTTTGTTCTCTCAGATCTTTTAGAATGTCACTCATACATTCAAGATTCTCTTTAAATGTCTACATCATAGGTGCTCATTATGAGGTTAACTTAAAATGAGTAACTTGAGATTCTCTCACTAAGCTTCACATGCTCTCTTATAATGGCTTGAAATCAAAATTGAGATTTGTCAAAATCATCAAAATAAGTATGTTGCATTGCTTTTTTGGCTGAGATTCTCTTTGATGGCTCTTAAATCAACATTTTCTGCAACGAAAGATCAATCAACCCTTAGTAGTTTACTTACAAATACGCAAAGTAAAAGAGAAAAAGAAAGAGCATCCAAAATGGAAATGAAATAAAAATAGATGGAAGGCACTTACAGATGTTGCATTGCTTTTCTGGTTGACATTCTCTTGGATGGCTCATATATCTGCATTTTTTGCATGGGGACACCAATCAATGTAAAAGAAGATGATAGCATTGGCATCAAAAATATTAATGCTCATACAAGTATAAATTAATAAAAACCAATGTGCATATACTTACAAATTAATTCAATGAACCATTCGGGTCTGCTCTACTCTTTATTGTGTCAAGTATTGCCTCATGGTCAGACTCACGGACCTTCCATAATGTATTGTTCAAAGGTCTACCCCCATATTTGGTCAAATGAACATTCGATGCCACGACAAGGTTCGAGTAATGAATAATCTTACGATGCATGTCAAAGTCCTAAAATAGCCAATGTTTAACACTTGAATGTGGGTACCTTCTAAGCCATGTTCCAGTAACCACAACTGAGCCTGTAGGGTATTCGATGTTTTCTCCATCTATAACTGGGGCCTCCAATTTATTTTTGGTCTCAACACAACGACACAAGTAATAGTCTGTTCCCTCTTCATTGTCTTCATCTGCAATAACTTCATAAACATGCCCTGCATTGATATGTTCAAAAAATCTCTTGAAATTTGTCAACATTACGAATACAGTACAAAGTAAGATCTAACGATATGGAATTTCAACAACTAAGAAAGTAGATATATCATCTCGTTGAACTAGATATGATATGTGGTCAAAGTCGACTGATGATTCTATCTGTGTCAGTTCCAATGCCGTCGGAGGGTGATACATGTGAAGTGGGCTAAGATAACTTGTGAACCATTTGTCAACCGACTCCCCTAGCTCACAATCATTCCAGTCTTGCATTGTACATGAAGAACAAAAGCATGCCATCTTTCATGTATCGATACTCCATGAACCTGTATTTGAGCTAAGGAAAGAGTGTACCTCACTCGATCCTATTAGTGTACAATAGTCTTCATATGGTGCAATGTTAGTATCATCCATCAACCAAAAAAATCTATGAACTGAAGACGTACCTTCATTACCTAGACCCATCAAAGCATTACACCACTCGACGATTGATTTTGCATCTGTCAACTTTGCAGTGTCTTTATACTTTAACTCTTCTCGTGCTAATGCTCTTTTCATGCATGCTCCCCCTTTTCATGTCTAGCCTCACAAAAGTTCCACATATTTTGAACACCTAAAATGACATGCATCCTGCACAACCAGTAGAACATGCATGATTTCTTGAACTGTGTTGCATAGTTATCAGACCATATTATATGTTGATCGTATTCTATGCACCTCTGAGCCAAACCACTGTATAACATCTGGAAGCAACCTTGCATGAACTCTGGAGAATGTGTGTGATCATCACTAATGTAAAAGTTGTACTCCCTCAATACCATCCTTTGCTCATCTGTACTATCAGATGCATGAATGAATGTTATGTGCACAAATATCAAAACTTGTGTGGAGTTTTAATATTGTGACTGCACCTCATGTTGTGGTTGTAGAGTGTAGTTCTCTGCAAAGTCAACCATGGATACTATGCTTCCAACTGGAAAGATGTCCTTGCATAGCTTGAACTGCATGTCCAACCATCGGGCTCTATGGGTATGCATTGCATACTCATACAGTATACTATCACGAAATGTGGTCATAAATTTGTACATTGGAATCTTCTCAATAACCAAATCACACCTTTTTGCTTCAGACCCATCTTTTGTAGCATATGCCACTGTTTTATACTTCTCAAACTCTACTAGTTTTTGTCCCACCTCATCTGTGCTTTCCATATGTTGACATACTAGCATACGTTGGAAGCCACTGCAACACTCGCATGAACCATCCAAGCATGTTGTCCTATAGAATATCTCACCATCCTCTATTTCACATAATTTTTTTGATAAGAACTCTCTTGAAGATTTTGGTGGGGCTTCTATGCCACAATCCTACAAAACATCATTACTATGCAAATCTAAGCATATAGAACGATAAACATCGTAATGGTTAGAAAATTCAATATGTAGTCTACAACAACAAGTAGTGCGTGTGTGATTTATCTTGACATAAAAAGGTTTAAGCAGTTGAAAAAATCTTTGAGAAATACTAATTTGAGGATAATCATTTTCAAATTTTTGAAAAAATTGGGTTTGAGTCATATCCAAAAAATGCTTTGGATGTGGTTCACGATTCCGACTACCGATTCTCCTTCTTACCACATCCCTTTGATTCGGAGATGGCCTTGTGTTATTCTTCCAATACTCTTCAATTAGTGTTCTCAAGGCTTCGACAACTTCTTTATCTTTTCATGACACTCTCCCTGAGAATGCCCATAATTCATTTGTATCATTGCCCTCAATTCTTTGCCGCCTTTGAATGGCTCTTGATAAAGTTTTTCTACTAATTCACATTTTTTCACTAGTCTTTTTAATTAGGCGAGCTCTCTTTGTTTGACAACTTGCCAAAGTTGATGTAATGACACGTCAGGTGACATTACTATCGTTTGAGCATGAGGTCTTACCCACACTCTTATAAGCATCCATTACATTCTTCACAATAGTGTCTTCACTAGATGCATTCGATGTTCTCAACCCAAGAGTCTTCATGATTTTCCTATACTTTACACCCCGCATAATTTCAACAAATAGTTGACATCTTGCAGTCTCATTTAGCCTTTCAAATAATCGTTCCCAGATCTTATCAGCATATCTTCTACAAGTGCATGTTGAAATCTTACCTTCCATCTGCTGCAAAATCTCATCATCAATATTAATCAAATACTTTGGCTTTCTACGCAAAATTCTTGGTGGTGTTCTCCTAGGTACATACATCTCAACATTAGGAATTTCATCAATATTTAATTGAGGTGGGCTAGATTGCATACCTTCAATCGAGGGTGGAGAAGAAGATATACCTTGTGGTTTACATGGGAATGATGGCATACCTTCTTCATCAATTTTGAGTGATGATGTACTCTCAACTTGAGATGTGTTGGATGGTGTCCAACAATATTCACTTGCGGTAAATGGTGTCCCTCCATATTCACTTCAGTAGATGGTGTCCGTCCATATTCACTTGTGCTAGATGGTGTCCCTCCATATTCGCTTGTGCTTAATGGTGTCCCTTCATATTCACTTGTCATAGAGGGTGTGTCTCCAACTACGGTATCTGAATCTGTCTTGCAACGATGCTTTTGCATTTGTGCTTATTGTGCTGCCAATTCCCGTTCTCTTTTTGACAGTTGAGGTTCCTCTACAATCAATTTTTTTTCATCAATCGTTTCTTCTTTTCACGATATGCCACCACCTGAACTCTCTCCTTTTCTTTCAAGGTTCCATTCTCTTCGTTTTTTAGTTTCCTCTTTGTCTTTTTCTTTGGCATGGCGGATAATTTTATCTATACCATGGCAATGAGATGAATATTAGTTCCTAAAAAAGTGTTGAAGGAGTGGTCTATGTAATGAACTTTTGACCTTGTGCAGGGTGTTTTGAAGATGTTTGGACCCTTTAGAGGAATGGGAGAGGCTTGGAGTTGTCTTAAAGGATGAATTTTGGTGAATGGTTCTGAATTTCTATAATTGGCAAGTGTAAAATGGTAATTGGCAGGTGTATATAATTGTGCATATAATTTGGTAATTTAAAATGTGCATTGACAACCTAAGGTTATAATGACAAACCAAAATGAAAGCAAGCCATAATAGAATGGAATAAAATTTGTAAAGACTTCACATACCTTAAAAACCAGACTTTCAAATGGAGGAGTTCAACCCAATTATGTAGCCTTAGCTTCTTATTTCTTCAAACTCCACAACAATTTGACTTGTTCAAAACCTTGTTCCCTTCCATACTTCAATTGTATATCAGTTTTCAATGGAATTCAAACCTCAATTGATATTATATGTCTTTCAACGTGGAAACTCTACTATTTCATGAAAAGGTGGTAAAAAGATCATGGAAAAGGTGATGGAATATGAAAAAGATGCTTGCACACTTCACAACATCATCAAAAAGCTATTTTTTGTCGGATCATGCGCAGAACCAGGGGAATATGCAGATTGTGGGCCTTCAAATCATGGGTATATAGAATTTTTTACCATTTTAGAGGAGTAAAAAATGCGCTCGTGTTATATTTGGTTTTCTTAGTGTATTTTTTAGAGTATAGGAGTTTATGAGAGAGTGGGAGGGAGAGAGGGGGAGAGTGGGAGATAGAGAGGGAGGGATAAGGGGAGAGTGGGAGAAAGAGAGAGGGAGAGAGGGAGAGAGAGGGGGAGAGGGGAGATAGAGAGGGAGGGAGAAGGGAGAGAGGGAGAAAGAGATAGAGGGAGATAGAGAGGGAGGAGAGAGGGGAGAGGAGTGGGAGGAGAGGAGAAGGGGAGGCAGAGTGGCAGCAGAGTAGAGAGGGAGGGAGAGATGGTGAGAGTGGGAGAAGGGGAGAAGTAGAGAGTGGGAGATAGAGAGGGAGGGAGATAGAGAGTGGGAGAAAGATAGAGTCGGGGAGAGTAGGAGAAAGAGAGAGGGGGAGGGAGAGAGGGGGAGAGTGGGAGATAGAGAGGGAGGGAGAGAGGGGGAGAGTGGGAGAAGGGGAGAAGCGGAGAGTGGGAGAGAGTGGGAGATAGAGAGGGAGGGAGAGAGGAGGAGAGTGGGAGATAGAGAGGGATGGAAAGAGGGGGAGAGTGGGAGAAAGAGAGAGTGGGAGAAGGGGAGAAGCAGAGAGTGGGAGAATGAGAGAGTGGGAGAGAGTGGGAGATAGAGAGGGAGGGAGAAAGGGTGAGAGTGGGAGAAATATAGAGTGGGAGGGAAAGAGGGGGAGAGTGGGAGATAGATACCTCAACCCCTAAAACCCTAATCCATCAACCCTTATACCCTCTTAATCCCTCAACCCTCAACCCTTAAACCCTAATCCCTCAACCCATATACCCTCATAATCCATCAACACTAAACCCTCAACCCTTAAACCCTAATCCCTCAACCCCTATACCCTCTTAAACCCTCAACCCTTAAACCCTAACCCCTCAACCCTATACACTCTTAATCCCTCAACCCTTAAACCCTAATCCCTCAACCCTTAAACCCTAATCCCTACACCCCTATACCCTCTTAATCCCTCAACCCCGAACCCTCAACCCTTAAACCCTAATCCCTCAACCCTTAAAACCTAATACCTCAACCCCTATTCCCTCTTAATCAATCAACCCTCAACCCTCAACCCTTAAACCCTCATCCCTAAACCCCTATACCCTCTTAATTCCTCAACCCTCAACCCTAAACCCTCAACCCTCAACCCTCAACCCTTAAACCCTAATCCCTGAACCCCTATACCCTCATAATCTTTCAACCCTCAACGCTCAACCCTTAAACCCTAATCCCTCAATCCCTATACCCTCTTAGATCCCAAAACCCTCAACCCTCAACCCTCAACCCTTAAACCCTAATCCCTCAATCCTTATACCCTCTTAATCCCTCAACCCTTAAACCCTCAATCCTCAACCCTTAAACCCTAATCCCTCAACCCCTATACCCTCTTAATCTCTCAACCCTCAATCCTGAACCCTTAAACCCTAATCCCTCAACTCCTATACCCTCTTAATCCCTCAACCCTTGAACCCTAATCCCTCAA